>JAPKLW010002332.1:67875-93795 GCA_026898455.1 Plectranthus barbatus | reverse complement strand
CTCAACTACCGAAAGTCAGAAACTTTATTGCAAGCAAGCAGAACACTCAAACCATGCCACTCTTAACTCCAACACTTCCAGATTTAACCAGGACTGTGGTTCTCGTTTCACACTACCCACAACAAAATCCATCTAATCAAGTCAACCAAAACCAAAAGTCATTGCAAGTCAGTCTTTTCCTGATCCATCCTAATCAAATCTCCAGAGTTAATACAATATTCAACAAATTTAAACCGCTCGACTCACAATTTAACACATTTTATAAGCATAACACCATAAATTTACAATGCTTGCGTAATACATTTCAAAATCATTCATTTGGAATCATATTTTCACGAGGCCACCTCACTGGTGCCAGGACCAACCAGTTTCGTAAAAATTTTTTTACAACCATATCAAATTTAATCACCAGTGGCTGTAGCCTGGCTCCCTTTCCCACAAAAGCAAATGTGGCTGGAGCCCTGCTCCTAAACCCACAGAAACAAATGTGGCTGGAGCCCTGCTCCTAAACCCACAATACACAAGTGGCTGGAGCCCTGCTCCTAAATCCACAGAAACAAATGTGGCTGGAGCCCTGCTCCTATACCCACTGAAACAAATGTTTCCAAAGAAACATTTTCAATCAGTCTTCATTCAGCACATGAACCATCCTTCAAATCATCTTTCGATCATCTTTCAATCAATACTCAAAATATTTCTCAAAACATGACAACTTCCAAACTCATTTCATCAAATAGTCAGTGTTAGCACTCTACTCAACACAAAATCAACACGAATCAAAACAATTCAATCTCCTTGTTCAACATAAATATCATTTCCTCTCAACTTCTCAAATCACTTTCATCAATTTCTCAATGCTTTCAAAATACTCAAATCATACTAAAATACTTTTCAAAATAACCAAACCATAATCAATTTTGCAAGCAGGAACCTTTAAAACCTTAAAGCGTACCTCGGGTTGCGCAGGATGGAGTAGGGTGTAAACACGGCAGGAACTTCAATCAAAACTCAAATTAAATCACTTCTAAGACTCGAAGTTTTCGAAAACAATTTCAAATTGTTAAAAACCAAAAACTCATGCTCTGATACCACCTATGTTACGCCCCCAACTGACCTTCCCTAATTTGGGGCCGCGTTAGATTGATGCTCAGGTTTTGCCAAACAATTCTCAATTTAAAATAAAGCGGAAGATTGTATTAAATGGAAAGACAATTAAATAATATAAAAGTAAGACTTCGAGTCAATTTTAGGAAACAGTATTCAAACACTTAAACATTCAAGAAGGGAAGGAAAAGACAGAGCGTGTTGCAGCGTGTGTGATACGTGGCGGAGATATGCATGTGAAGATGCATATCTCAGGATCTATGAGTTTTCAAAATCCTTCACAGCTCTGTTTACACCCCCCGCTCTCCAATCCTTGCTGCTCAACCTGCTCCAAATTTCGATGATCAGTCAGGAATGTAAACCACACTCGACCTACTGTCATCTAAGTGCATAGTCTTAGCAACCCATTTTGAGACCCGATCGTTTAAATATCACTGGATCCAAAACATGAGAGGGCTTTTCACCTCACTTCAATAAACATGTGGGGACAGTTCACCCACTTCACAATAATGTGGGGGCTTCTACCCCACTTCACTAAATGAGTTCTGGCACAGTCAAGAATTTCTGGTTCTAAATTCATTAGTATAACTCTCTGCCGATGGGAATCGACAGAGGACAGATATAATAGCACAAAACATGCATAACATCTCAGTTTAAAACAAAATAGTTTTAACAAGTTTTCGAAAAGAAAAACACACATTGTTTTTTTGTACTTAAATAGTTTCCCACCTGGTGTTAGGCTTTATGTATAAACGCTTTCCCGCTAATTTGAGCTTAACTTCCACAACGTTCAAACTCCTACAAACATCAAGGGTAAACCAATTAGGACGGACGATCTAGGACAATCGAAAATCCCTAATAAATTCCAAGAATCAGATCTCAACTACGCTCAAATTCATCATGCCTCAAAATTCCGAATCAACCAACCTCACGTCTAAAATTGCAACCCAAAACATGTTTTACACTTAACATGCTCCTACAATCAAATTCCAAACTCAGGAATCGAAAATAACTCGAAACGGAATGAAACGGATTGGAAACGAGACAAAACACAACATTATGCAGGGCTGCGGTGCCATCCTGGGCAAGATGAGCTTCATCCTGGGCAAGATGGGAGGTCCGTCTCGACCGAAATGAGCTTCATCTCGGGCGAGATGAGAGGTCCGTCTCGACCGAGATGAGCTTCATCCCGGGCGAGATGGATCGTCTATCTCGGCTGAGATGGGATTCATCCCGGGCGAGATGGATCGTCTTCAACCTCTCGCTCAACCGGACCTGCAACTCCCGATTTCGGCCATCAAAACTCACGTGCAAATACATAATCGAGGTCCCTAAACATCCTAGAACACAATTATCACCTCAAAACACCGATTAAATGCGAGAAATGGGGTCAAACGGAGGCTCACCGAAAAATGGTTTGAAGGTGGCGGCGTGCGGCAGTTTTTGGCGGTAGAGCACACGTTTCCGGCTACTCGAATGCTCTTTACAATATCAGGAACACGATACAAACATCCAAATCTTAGTTATATGGCTAAAATACACGATTCAACATTAAAACCCAAAAATCGGAATGTGACACATACCTCACCTTCTCTCTTCAATATCTCCTTCACTCTCACGGCGTCCACTATAGCTCTTTAGAAAGCTGGGAAGACAAGCTACAAGGTGGTGGCGTCGGTTCGGTCGGAGGTGGCCGGTGCTGACTGGAATCTCGCCGGAAAGTCGACGGGTTTGGGGTGGGGTTTGGAAAAGGGGAAAACTCTCAATCCTCTCTCTCTCTCTCTAGCTCAAATAAGGTGGAGGTAAAAAAAAATGAGGGTGATATCTCTCCATATATTTGTTCATATTCCCTTCCACTTTATAATATACTTACATATATGTATATGTATGAAAGTATAATTTCCAACATTCCACTTAATATTACACATACATATACTCCATAATTCCTTATTAAATCCATCTATGCAAATACATTTCAATATAACTCCTCATGTCTTAAGATTCATAATCCATGGATTATTCTACTACAATTAAATACTTATTCCAATTCACTTACTAAATCTTTGATAATTCTTCCAAATTTCATACATAATTCTGGACTAATTAACCTTCCCAAACGAGATTAAATAATTCAAATGCTCTCAAATTACGAAATTTCTCTTTATTAAAATCAGCAAGCATTACATAAGCTTATCAAAGCTTGGGGTATTATAAATACATTCTTAAATAAAATACACTAAAATTTTATTGCTATAATACACACTCAATTTTATCAATTGAGTTACAATATTGGTTATATGTAGCTAGAAAAAATAAAATTTCTTAATATCACCGTCGCCTTTACACCATTCGTTTTTTGTCACTTTTGTTGCTTATAAAGGTCTAGATTCATCTGTGTTGTTGAATTTCCTCTAATAAATCATCTGCAAATAATAAAAAACATATGAAATATACAATAATAGTGCTAAACTTTTTTAAAATCAATGATAAATAATCATTTAGAAAAAAGCCGAAACATACATAATTATTGTGTTATTCATGATCTCATATTTTTCAATAACCAAAATCTAAAATTATAATTAAAAAAAACCTATCTAATAAACAACGATCAATTTCACCAAAAAAATTAAAGAGATGAACATGTTACCTTGTATCTCAACTCTTTTAAATAGCTGAAAGCTTAAATCAATTGTTGTAGTTTAGATAAAATTAGAGTAGTGTTTATGGAGTGAAAATAAGTTTTAAAAGAAAAGTTTACCATATTTAATTTGAGGAATGAGATTAAATAATGAACTTTTATATATGTTTAGATTTTATGGTGTAATTAATTATTTCTTAAATCGTTTTACTACATAATTGTGTTAAGGAAATAAATGTGTCATATATTATATTTAAGTTATAATGATATTTTTTTAATGAAATTATAGATATTTATGATAATATTTACCAATCACAGCTTACAAAATCAACATTTATAGGAAATCCAAAAATAAATTTAAATTATTTCTAAGAATATCACAAATTAATTTTGAAATATTTTCAAAAATTAAACAGAATATTTAATTGAAGAAAATGAAATGATTTTTTTTGGAAATTTTTGTTGTGATTATAAAGATTTTGTTTTATGGCATGGAAATGATTCAATGTAATTTAATTTCTTAAGTGTGTCATATATGTAATGAGATTTTTGTTAAATGGGGTTACTTAATTACATAAATCTATAATCTCAAATTGATTCCTACCTTATTTGTTACTCCGTTATTTTAGGGCGATCAAATCAATGATATGTATTTTCCAAAAATAGTTGAATTAATCCTAAAAATAATATCATTAAATCCTAAAAATAATATCATTAAATCCTTAGAAAATGCATATTCCAAAAATTCTTGTTCACTATTGGCCTTCAATTATAAATTAAATCATAATGATTTTTCAAAAATTGATCATTCATTTTATACAATCAATGATATACAAAATTATTTGTATGCATAATATATATATATATATATATATATATATATATATATTCAATAAAACATGCATATTTCAAGAATATATGATATTCTTAGCTTTTAAGTAGGATTGCGTAATAATTATTTCCTATAATTAATAAAATCATGATATACCTAATTAATATTTTTACTTAGTGTTGGGGCTCGAACTCGAAACGGCCCAGCATGCGGCCCAACTGAACCTTCTGTGCAGGTCCAGCAGGAAGACCGGGCGCGGAGTCCCGCGACCACCAAATCCGGGCGGAACGGTGAACGACCTCATGAGAGCATTCAACGTCACTCACCTCGACGAGCTGACGTTTCTGCCACCACCACCCCCCATTCTGGAAGACCCTCACGTCTCCAGACTAGTAAGTCAAGTGCAAAGCACCAGAACAGCGATAGAGACAATGGGCGCGCGCATGGAGGACATGGCGAGGAGGTACGAACTCCTCGAAAGGGAAAACAGGAGGCTGCAACATCAAGTCAACACGCGTCCCATCGTCGAAGAGCCCAGAAGCGCCGATAAAACTGCGGCTTGAAACCTGGAGGTAGAATTTGGTCGGACCGAAGGAGGCGAAGAGCGAACTCCAAACGACCCGCCAACCCGGAGAATTCCAGAGGAGCAGCCCAGCAACCAGGTCCTCTCGCAAATCAAGCGTAGCGTCGTTTCGAGCAGAAGCTTAGCTACTTCAAGTTATTAATCGCAAGGATCCTAGGGCTGCCACCGCCTGAGAGGACAATACCGCGAGAAAGCTACGCGGAGTCACCCTTCTCCCCGGAGATAGCCGACGCAGAGCTCCCAGCTCGCTTCACTCCTCCCAGCTTCGTGCTGTATGATAGAACCCTCGACCCAGAAAACTATGTGGCGGTGTAAAAGCAGAAGATGTTTGCGCTGGTGATACCAAGCGCGCAGAGAGAAGCCTGCATGTGCAAGAGCTTTGGCTCAAGTCTGACCGGGCCCGCGCTACAATGGTTCATAAATTTGCCTCAAAACTCCATCTCGACGTTCTCCGAACTGCATCAGCTGTTCCTGCGGCAGTACTCAAGTAGTAGGAAGTTGGACAAACATCCCGACGACCTCTACACTATCATCCAGAGGACTGGCGAACCACTGAGGTCCTACCTATCGCGCTTCAACAAGGGGCTGGTGGCCGTGCCGAATTGCACAAATAGCACTGCGGTGCAAGCATTCACCAAGGGCCTGGATGTTGAATCGGACCTATACCGGGAGCTTTCCATCTATCCATGGCAGACAATGGACGATGCCCTCAACCGAGCCTGGGCCCTAATCAGATGGGAGGAAGACGAACCGTACCGCAGGGCGCGCTGGAGCAGCGGAAGACCATCCGCCTGGGAGGAGAGCCGGAGAGAACCTCGCGACAGGCGCCCGCCTCGATCGCATCCCTAAAACAAGCCGTCGCAGGTCAACAACCTCAGGACTTTTGTTCCCGAATACACTCTTTCGATCGCACTCACAGACCTGGTTCAGAACATGCTTTGCCAGATGCCCGAAAAAGTAAAGTGGCCTCAGAAAATGAAGGCGGACCCCGCTTCACGTGATATCCAGAAGTTTTGTGAGTTTCACAATGATCACGGGCATACCACCGTGGACTGCAGAGCATTGAGATTAGAAGTGATCGAGCTGCTAAAGAAGGGGTTCCTGACAGAATACCTATCCGACAGGGGAAAGCGAACCTGGAACCGTGAGAAGCAGCCCGAAGAAGCTCGGGGAACCAAGGATTCAGCCCCGAAATCCCCGATCCCGGTTCGCACCATCAACTGCATCACCGGAGGATCAGAAATCAGTGGCATAACTCGGTCCACCGCGAAGAAGGCCCGCAGGCTCACCCGCGAGGAGGCAGCCGCTCCTCGCAAAAACCTGGAGCACACGCCAATTAAATTCACAAGCGAGGAGGCCCCGGGATTGGACCACCCTCACGATGACACACTGGTGATCTCCATGTTAATCTTGAATTGCCTCGTGAAGAGGATCTTGGTCAATAATGGAAGTTCGGCAAATATCCTGTTCCTGCACGCCTTAAAAGAGATGAAGCTTCCTGAGGAAAAGATTGTACGAAACCAGATGCCATTGATCGGATTCAACGGTGGAGTACAGATGAATCTAGGAATAGTAGTCCTGCCAACTTACTGCGGTGGGGCACACCACGAAGTGTCGTTCATGGTGATTGATGCACCGAGTGCCTACAACGTACTGCTGGGACGGCCCTGGCTTCATCAGTTCAAAGTCGTGCCTTCCACCTACCATCAGGTTGTCAAGTTCCCGACCCCAAGAGGAATATGCACCATCAAGGGGGAGCAAAACGCGGCTAAAGAGTGCTATTACGCTAGTTTCAAAGCCTTCTGCACAAAACAGCATGTCCCGAGTACTACTCCTTTGCCTCCGCCGGGGGAGTTCGATGAGACGGAAGAAATAGAGCTCGATTCGGCTGATTTGAGCAAGAAGACAAACATTGGTAGCGGACCGGATCCAGAAACTCAGACGCAACTCATAACTTTCCTAACCGAAGAGCGGTCCGTGTTTGCTTGGTCGCACAAAGACATGGTGGTTATCGACCCGGCAATAATGACGCACCAACTACATGTCAACCCACTCAAGAAGCCGGTGCAGTAGCGCCGAAGGAAATTCCAGGCTGAGAAGAATGAATCAATAAACGAAGAAATCCTGAAATTGCTGGAGATTGGCTCTGTAAGGGAAGTAAAGTATCCGACCTGGCTAGCCAACGTCGTGGTAGTAAAAAAGAAGAACGGGAAGAATCGGGTATGCGTGGACTACACCGATCTAAACAAAGCGTGCCCTAAAGACCCGTTTTTGCTACCTCACATTGACTGTATAGTGGACGCAACTGCGGGGCATGAGCTGCTGAGCTTCATGGACGCCTTCTCGGGGTACAACCAGATTCAAATGCACCCCGACGATCAAGAGAAAACGGCCTTCATGACCAGCAAAGGCATATACTGCTACAAAATGATGCCCTTCGGGCTGAAAAATGCTGGATCAACGTATCAAAGGCTTGTCAACAAGATGTTCGAGCCGCTCATAGGGAAGACGATGGAAGTTTACATTGAAGACATGTTGGTAAAGTCAACCAGAGCAGCGGATCACGTGCGACATCTAAAACAAACCTTCGAGATCATGAACAAATACCACATGAAGCTCAATCCAACAAAGTACACGTTTGGCGTAGCATCAAAAAAATTCCTCGTCCACGTCGTCACCAGCAGGTGGATAGAGGCGGACCCTACTCAGATAAAGGCAGTCCGCGAGATAGCGCACCCAAGGAGTTCAAAAGAAGTCCAGAGGCTTACGGGGAGGCTCGCGGCGCTAAGCCATTTCATATCGAGGTACTCTTACAAAACCCACGGATTTTTTCAGATCCTGCGAAAGGGGAAGAAGTTTGAATGAACAGAGGAGTGCGTGAGAGCACTAGAGTAACTGAAGGAGTACTTGGCGAGCCCACCTCTCCTGTCAAAGCCTGAAAAAAGAGAAACACTATTGCTACACTTATCCATCTCTGAGCACGCGCTAAGCGCGGGCAGGTAGCACCCCGTGTACTACGCGAGCAAGCCTCTGCTCGATGCTGAAACGAGATACACGGCACTAGAAAAGTTGGCGTTGGCTCTGATCACAGCTTCCAGGAAGCTGAGGCCGTATTTCGAAGCTCACCCAATAAAAGTAGTCACGTCGTACCCGCTCTGCACTGTGTTCTTCAAACTGTGCCTGTCCGGTAGGCTACTAAAATGGGCAGCAGAAATCGGCGGCTACGGACTAGAGTTCGAATCCCAAACCACGATCAAGTCTCAAGTATTAGCGGACTTCATCGCAGAGTTCCCCACCGAGCTCCAAATCGATGCGGAAAAAGAGATAGCCAACCTCGAAGTAGGAGATACTATCAAAGAACCCTGGGTACTCCAGGTCGACGGAGCGAGCAACATGCACGGAAATGGTGCACGGATAAGGCTGCAAAGCCCGTGGGGGGAGCTATTCGAAAGAGCCATCAGACTTAACTTTGAAGCCACAAACAATGAAGCCGAGTATGAGGCCCTAATCAGGGGAATGCAGCTCGCTAGAGAACTGGGGGCCCACCGCCTCGAAGTACAAGGAGAATCGCAGCTAGTGGTGATGCAAATGGAAGACCAGTACCAAGTAAAGGAGCTGAGGCTGGTAAAGTACCACGAACTGGCCCAATCACTCAGCCAGGAGTTCGATGAATTTGAAATCAAGCATATTGCTAGGGAAGAAAACAGCGAGGCCGACGCTTTAGCGAATTCGGCATCGTCCAAACATGACAAGCAAGGAAGACCCATCCCGATAACATGGGCAGAAGAACCCGCGGCCCAGACGAAAGTCACAGAAGTCCACGAGATAAGCACATGGGAATCATGGATCGATCCGATTATACGATACATTAGGGATGGAGCCACGCCCGAAAACAGGTCGGACGCAGTTCAACAGGCAAGAGCAGCAGCAAAATACACCATCTATGATGGCGAACTGTACAGACGATCCATAGAAGGTCCCCTCCTCAAGTTCCTGGAGCTAGCGGCTGGACAGGTCGTCCTCATGGAAATTCACGAGGGCGACTCCACGCTACGATCGCGGCATGGCCCTTCATGGCTTGGGGGATGGATATAGTGGGGAAACTCCCAAAGGGCGTGGGACAAAAAGAGTATTTGCTTGTAGCAACGAACTACTTTGCCAAGTGGGTCGAAACGGAAGCATTTCCCAATGTCAGGGAGTAAGAAGTCATCAAATTCCTTTGGTCCCATATCCTATGTAGGTTCGGGATCCCAAAAGAAATTCGAACCGACAGCGAAACACAGTTCACAGGACGCAAGGTACAAGAATAATGTGATCAATACGACATCAAGTTAATCTTCTCCACGCCGAGGTACCCAGAGGCAAATGGTCAGGCCGAATCGACCAATAAAACAATCATGGCAACAATGAAGAAGCGCCTCAATGCCCACAATTCGAAGTGGGTAGATGAGTTGCCCGGAGTTCTTTGGGCTTATCGGAACACCCCGTGAACATTGACAGGCAGTTTGCCGTTTTCACTCACCTACGAAGAAGAGGCCGTCATTCCAGCAGAAGTAAGGGCCGGAAGTTTGCGCGTTCAAACGTGTGAAGTGGAAGAAAACAATGAAAAATTACTCAAGAATCTGGAATTGATCGACGAGCAAAGGGACATGGCCTTGATCAGCATGGCCCAACGAAGAATGCAGGTCGAAAAGTTCTTCAATAAAAAGCTTCGCTTGCGAACTTTCAAAGAGGGGGACTGGGTGCTCAGGAGAGTGTTCCAGAACACGAAAGATAAGAGGGCAGGGAAACTCGTGCCAGCCTGGGAAGGTCCATACAAGGTCACTAGATTAGTAGGCCGTGGCGCCTACCATCTGGAGGACCACGACGGAAGAGAGATCACGAACAGCTGGAACGTCAAGCACTTAAAGAAATACTACTTCTGAAAAAGAGATCGAACTTATCGATCTCCCAGATACGCTCTCTCCTTATATTTTTAATTCATTTCCTATTTTTCTGATTAGACCATTACTGACTTAAACATCGGAGGGGCGACGTTGCGGCGTCGCCTGTTAGGTGTTAATGTAGAAATCCCACCTTAAATTAATGTTTTGATGTGCCAAACTATATACTAAAGTCTAGGGCTTAGATTTATTACCTCATGTAATCCTTGTATAGGATGATTGAGTTGTAATAGTCTAGGAAGAAGGAAACCATCAAAACTGTGGAACAGTTTTGAAGAAGACGCCATTCAGACGAGATAACTGTCGATTATACAAAACGAAGACAACTAGAGCAGAGCGAAGGTCACAAAAACTGCGTAGACAGTTTGTCCAGTCAAGGGTTAGATACTCAAGAAAACTGTGGACAGTCTTCACACATAAACTGTTGAGAAGCGCTCACAGTTTCAGACCAAGACAGTTTCGCATCAAGGAATGTGTACATGGCAAGATGTGAAACAAGTCGCAGCAGAACTTCAAAGAAGTCAATGATAAAAGACAGACAGATACTCAGCTGCGACTGGCGTACAACGTTGTTCGAAGTCTGACACAACAAGTACAAACTGCTCAGAAAAGAAGGGCGTTGTAGCAGAAAAAATAGAAAGGCAAGCGACTTTTGCAGAAAAGAATGGACTATGATTGGACATTCTTCTCAATATCTCTACCGGCTATTTTCTGGGTTCCCACCTATAAATAGCAGGAACAACAGAGACAGAAAATCCATTGCACCTCTGAAAGCCATCACATATTTGAATCTCCGACATACTCACACTTGCCTCTCTACAGAAGTTAATGCTCAAGCATTAAACGCTCTCAAGAAGAGAAGGCATTAATATCGTGGTTCATTTATTAAACACGAAGTATTCATTGCTAAGAAAATCTTTGGAGATTCACCGTGTGACCTCTGGTACACGAAGATTAAGTCTGCTGACTTAATCTATCATCTTGATGTTCTTACTTTCAGAGTAAGAACATAGCAGCCTGATCTTGCAAAGGAAGAACAGGTTATTACGGGCAACTGCCGACCAGTGAACATTCTGGGAAGAACTCAACCATCCAATCTACCGAAGAAGGAAAAGGGAGGTTTGTCCTCAGTCTAACTTCGAGCCGGCCCACAAAGAAGACGCAAAGCCTTCGACGAACTGAAGAAGGAGTGAAGTACAACTGCCTGGGCGAGTGATCCATTGTGCTATGGACGGAGGTCTCTACAGCAACTGGCTATAGATCGTGAGGATTGTATCTTCATAACTTAGTGAATTACCAGATCTGATATCCGAAGAGTGGACGTAGGACTTAAGGCTCCGAACTACTATAATATCTTGTGTCGTTTACAACTTTACTTACTTTATGCTCTTTACAGTTTTTAATTACATCTTGAAACCTTCAACACTTATCCTGAAAGTGTTGAAGTGTATAAACTGTTAACTGCTCATATATGTGAAATTGTTAACCTAATCTGCTGGCTGACATAAGCTGTGTTTCTAAGACTTCCAAGCAAAAACTGTATTATTTAGAAACTGAACTGCTCGACAATTAGAGTGTATTTATCTGATTTAATACTTCCGCTGCACTATACATGTACTCTGATCTGGGACCAACATCGCCCACACTCCCCGTGACTATCTTGTAGGTCCGGATAGATGCTCAAAGTAGTCCGAAAAGTACCCCGCACCCGCACCCAGATAATTATTCCTAACTTTTTCTAGTTCGATTATTATTTATGATATCAAGTACTAACTTAAGCATCGGAGGGGCGATGCCAATCTTAACTCTATGCTATGCAATACAGTTCGCTACGCGCGGAAAACATCATACATCAACGAAAGAAAAGCATCAGAGGGAGTTCGAAACCCAAAAGCAAAATTATTAAACCATCAAGAGAACGAGCAATTAGAAGGCAGGAAAAGTATTCAGAAATTGTACAAAAGAAAGCATGTACTGAAATTGTACTGAAAACACATAAAAGTTGTTTGAAGAACAGAAAAGTTAAATGCAGTAAACGGGAGCAGAGGAGTCCAGCGATCAAGCAGCCGTGTCCGGGTCAGGCGTTGGGCCGGAGTTCATCTCAAGGTTAGGAATGGGGCCAGATGTCAAGTCGGTTTGATGCGGGCCGCCGTCAACATTCTGATCATCCCGAGATGAGCCCTCCTACTGCTGCTGGGGCTGGTAGTCCGATGGCCTCTCATGAGGACCAAAAAACACCTGCTGCTGGTCCTCGGACTCGTTCTGGTTCAGCTCCTCGTCTCCAACCGGCTCGTCCAGGACACCGAGGTTGAGGTCCGGGAATTTGCTCGCTACCCTCTCCCGGACCTCGCTCTCCATCTGCTCGGCGAGTGTCTGCGAAGGGATTAGACACGTAGCACTCAAACTAAAAGGGAAAAATGAAAAACATTGCAAAATACCTCGTAAGTCTCAGCAAAGTATGGTGAGGTGATGAGAGAGCCGAAGTCCAGTCCCTCCCCCGTTAGGAGACGGGCGATTTGGTCCTCATACTTCTTGAGCTTGGCTATATAGCTATCTCGCTACATACGGAGCCGAGCATTAAGAGATTGGAGCTGGTTGTTCCTCGATTTGAGGTCCTGGACCAGCTTGGCCACATCAGATTGGGCCTCAGCAGCCTTTTTCTGGAAGATCTCCAACTC
Source organism: Plectranthus barbatus (assembly GCA_026898455.1). NCBI lineage: Eukaryota > Viridiplantae > Streptophyta > Magnoliopsida > Lamiales > Lamiaceae > Plectranthus > Plectranthus barbatus. The sequence continues at coordinate 81,017 of JAPKLW010002332.1, read as the reverse complement.
CTCTTGGCAGGCGTCAGCTTCTCACCGGGCCTTCTCCGCCTTCGACTTAGCAGCAGTGACCCTCTCATCTGCAGCATCGAGCTTGTCGTTGAGGCCGTCCACCAGCTTCTTAGCCAAATCAGACTCCTTGCGAAGCTGGTAGATCTCATCAGAGCACTTATCACTGAAAACATTGAGCTCGCGATGGGTCGAGTCGAACTCCACGCCGTCCTGCACAAGTACGAGATATGAGTGTTCGAACTCACCAAATTAACCATAAACGCAGAAATTACTTGAAGCTGGTGGAGTTCGTAGCGCGCCAGCCCTGCAAAGATGGAGCTCGATTGGTCAACGGACCCTGGGTTCTACAGCATCTTGCACGCGCGAACCAGGAAGGGATCCACGAGCGCATCTGGGGGGCCGTGGTTGTCACCACAGCCCTACTCCTGTCCTCCTGGCGCGACTCGCGCTCCCTGAAGCGCCGGCGCCTCCGGTGCTCGAGACCTCCCGGTCTCCTTAGTTTTTCCCTTCTCCCCGCCACGTTGTGAAGTGTCCTGGTGGGTCGTAGGACGAGAAGATTCTACCCTCTCCGCCTCCGGGTTCTTGAAGGGCGGAGGAGGAGGAGGGGGTGGAGGAGGGTCAGAGTCAACATGGGGCCGCTTCGCCGGGTTTGACCCCCGGCACCGGGCTTCTTCCTCCTCATGGGCCCTCTTCTTTTTGCGGAGGGCCCTGGCGACCTGCTCCGGCAGCACTTGAGCCCGTCGGCGAGTCATCGCCTCTGGCAGTTCTGTCAGACGCCCTTGCTGATCGAGAACGGCGTTAGCAGTCACAAATCGGCCGTTCTGCACAATCGGCCTGTCCCAATCATCGATCATCACGTTGTAGGCCCTGTCGACCCGAGCTTGCTCCTGAGCAGTGAGCTCCGTACGAGGATGGTATACACAAGAGAAAGAAAAGAGGTCAGCAAACTGCATGGACCAAAGATAACCGGAGTAGGGGCTAGCGACCCACGGATTGGCACCCCGCCGTGCCTTAGGAACTCGGGCCGATCCTCGTTGAGTTTAAGGTAGAAATAGGTGGTCCACCACCCCGGAGAGTTCGACGGAGGCTTCTTGATTAGCGTTGACCTCCCGGTAGACCACCGGGTGAAGTAGTAATAGTGCTTTTACGCACATTGGTTGAATCAGTACATATACTGCCACTCCAAAACCGTCGGGAGCCCCAACCCCAAGTCCATCCATACCAGGAGGACTCCGACAAAGTGGCACCAGCAGTTCGGGGAGAGCTGGAACGGCGAGAGGTTGTAGGAGGCGAGCACCTCTACAAAGAAAGGATGGACCAGCAGCCCGACTTCGTTGTCCATGGCGACAGTGTAAAAGGATGCAAAGCCGACGGGAGGGTCGAAATAGCGATGCTCCGCCTTTGGAACACGATATCGGATGTCTTGAACCAGAACGACCTCCACTAGGGCCGACATAGTATCCCGGGTAACCGTTGATACAGCCCCTAGTACCCGGTGAGACCGCCAGTTTGCCGGAAGAACATATTCTCCCGCCACCTCCGGCTCCAGAGCAGGTCCCTCGGTGGCACGACCAGACCCGCTGGCTTCACCACCGGTCAACGCCCGTTCCAGTCCCTGGAACGCCTCCGCTAAAACCTTGTCATCTGCAGAATCGGACTCCGAGTCCTCGCCCAGATCCACTTGGCCACCACTCGGACCCGCTTTCTTAGGCCCTTGCAAAATCAGGCTCCAGTCTGGGTCAGTGAAGTCTATGGCTTTAGGGCTCCTGGGAGGGGATGGAGTGAAATGCGGCATCGGGTTGATTCCCTCAGAGCCGAACCCCTCTTGGTTTTGTGAATCAGAACCCGAAGAACTCATCTATCACACAAGAAATACAAATCTTGAAACAAAGGTTAACTTAAAAATAGAAGAAGAGGAGAGGACGAGCCCCGGTCAGCCCGTTCTCCGCCGTGCAAAACAAAAACCCTAAAACGCGCTCATATCTCAACCGCGCACCACAGACTAGAGAAAGAAAAAAAAAAGATAGGAAAAGGGAAGAATAACTACCTTTCGAGTAGACTTCGAAGCAGTAAGTAGGAAAACAACGCGATCGTTGGAACAACAGTCAGAGAAGGTGGAATGATCATCGGAAATCACAAGAGAAAGGAGAGAGCGAGAGAGAGAGAGAGGATGCGTTGGTAAATGTGAAGAACCGCTCACTCAAATGACGGTTATACCGCCTGCGCCCTTTCAACTACTCAAAACCACCCCCGGTTTTTGCGGATATTACATAACTGCCATTAAGTTTTGCCGCTCGAAATTGAATGTAGTCCACCTTAAAGTGGTTCGACAAAAGCAGTTCGCACGACACGTGGCCCGATCACGCGAACTCCAAAAATGGCCTTATCAGGGCTGCCAGGGGGCCGACCCCTCTAACATACCTCGCAAGCGCAAACTCCGACCCCCTACGAGTGGCACGATAGTGCCACCGCAGGCACTAAGACCCTTATAATCGAACCCATCGAGTTTCTGGGGCTTACCAGATGGTCAACACAAAACAGGACATGACCCGAATTGTCCTTACACCACGCTGCGATTTCGGGCCTGCGGCCACGACACTCGCAGTAGCTTCCCGGGGCTGCGCGAGTAAGGGAGACCACCCACAGAGGAATTGGTCTCCCGAGTCAGGAGGTGCCCCCAGGCACCCCAAAAATTTCGGACATCCCGCCGAGGAGTCCGAGGGGCCAAAATCTGGGAAAATCAACCCACTATGCACAACCACGACACATCGTAAGTTTGGTCACTATATTTGATTCACCGGGCTCTGCAAAGTGCACCCCGCTGAGCCGAAGGGGCTATTGTTGGGGCTCGAACTCAAAACGGCCCATTTAAAGGCCCAGCACGCAGCCCAACTGAACCTTCTGTGCAGGTCCAGCAGGAAGACCGGCCCGCAAGAAAATAGCAGAGCAGTTTGGCCAGGAGCAGTCCGATGAAAAACAGTCCGATAGCTGAAGGGGAAGTTCAACATGCGTATATCGAACTGCCCGACGGTCGCCTAACGGTCGAAAGGGAGTAACGAGCATATAAAGATGCGCTCGCGGAGTTCTCGGGGAGGACCAACCATTTTCGGCTCAACGACTCCGATATTCCTGGACGTCGCCACCAAACGCCCTGGCGAAGTTCGCGAAAACCCTAGAAGGAACCCTAGAACTATAACCCTTATAAATACCCCTCTTGTACGCCGATTCGCGGCATCTAGCTTTCATAGGTACTCTTTATCCATACTGCTAAGTGAATTATGATTGCCAATTTTATTATTAACCACAGTTAGCTATTAAATATTAGCTCCAAAATTAATGTGCCAAAATGAAAAGTGACAATTATAGCGGGACGGAGGGAGTAATATATTAGCTATATATAGAATTATTAACTACATCATTAATGAACTAAATAGTTCATTGATTACCAATTAATTGAACTAATTATTACCATATATTACCTCCGGCCATTGCACCCCACGCGATGCGCGAGAATTATAATTTTTCAATGCTAATGCAATTTTTTTATTTATTAGTATGTAATACCTTTTAATATTGTATTGCTAAGAAATCTTGAACTTTGTACTTTTCACTTCTCTTTCTTTCTCAATTTTCTTAGAACCAAAACATATTTACATGATTGATGTACTAATGCAAATCACTTTTTACATTATTGGATAAATATTTTACCATATACATTCATGCATACTTTATACATATCAAACTTAGACCTCAAACGCCTTCGCTGCAATTTGATTTGCTACTCTCAAATGTGTTCAAGATTTATATATATCTCCTTCTCTCACCAACTCTTAAACATTTTCAGTTATAATATTATAACATGGTGGTAATTTTAACACTTCATGCAAAAAAAGAATTATCACCGACAATGCATATACCTCATAAATCATAGTACCTCATTTTAGAAACGTAATTATTTCATATGTTGTGAGTTCATGTCCTCTAACCAAGATAATTTCACTATTTAAATTCCTTTTACTAAACTCATATTTCCTCTTGACTATTTGTTGGTCCCGGATATCAGGGTATAACTTGGCAGCGGAAAATGTGTTTGTTCGTTTCTTACGTTCTGCTGGTTACTCAGCTGACTGGGACCTTGTCAGCTGGTAAGTCAACTGGGACTGAGTACACAGCTGACTGGCAACTGGCTGGTCAGCTGGTAGCTCAACACTTAGAATATTTTAAGTCGTCTTTGCACAATTATATCAGTTTTCAGATATACTCCAGTAATCAGTTACTGGGTTTTAAATCAGTATGAAAATGCAGAAAGCTGATAAAAGACAAAGGATTTTTATAGTGGTTCGATCAACTGATCTACGTCCACTCTCCAGTCGATGCACTGGAAATTCACTAAGAGCAATCAGGTACAAAGAGTCCTACGATCTATCTCCAGCTGGTAGATGCCCCGTCTACCAGTCCACTGGATCAACCGCTCCCGGTCCTTGTCCTTCTTCAGCTCTCGTCAGATGGATGGAGTGCGAGCACGTCACTTCAACCTCCTCCTCTGACTGGTTGGGTGTTGAGTTCTCCCAAGAACGTGACTCCTCAATACGGCAAGCTGCCCGTAATAGCTCAAGAGCTGGCTGGCTCTAGAACTGCTGTGAACTTCCTCTGAGAGAGAAAGAGCACCAAAGAGATCAATAACTCACAAGCTGGAAGCTTGGAGTCTCGTGTTCGAATAATCGACACACGGAAAGCCTTTAAGAAAAGCCTCGAAAGTATTTGCTTGCTGGCAATAAATGCGATCGTTCTTTCGGTAGGTCAAGAGAGTTAAGAGTATTGAATGTTGATGGATCCCAGGTATTTATAGACGAGGGATCCCATTCAAATTTACTAGCCGTTTGGACACATCCGGAAAAGTCTCTGTCCTCGCATGTCCTTCTGACGGCGGTAGGTAGGAATTTCCGGAAAGCGCCATACCTTTGATCGCTTTATCTGACACAGATCTCTTTGTGTCAGAATGACTCTATTCGTCAGTACGAGGAATCGGAACTGGTGTCTTGAACTGATAGACTTTAAGGCATCCTCCTTAAAGTCATACACTGTCAGTTACTTCCTCAGACGAATCTTCTTTTTGTCTCTAAGTCTTCGGGAGAGCGAATCTTCAATTCTGCTGATAACCTCGGACTGGTAGATCATTCTGGTGATCTTGTGCTGGCAGTCTCTGCTGGTGACTTTCCTTAGCACAATCAAGGTCTACCAATTTGTCTGATGTTATCTCTTGGAATCTCCCGTGACTGGTGGCTTCACCGCTGGTGAATAGTGTCATCCAGAACACATATTCTGCTGGTGAGATTTCTCAGCCTCCTGCTGGTGAACATCTTTCCAACTGGTGAACAGTAACCAGTCATTAGCTCTACTCCATGCTAATGAACATTGTCAGCATGAGTCTTTGTCAGTCGCTTGCTGGTGAGACTTCTCTCAACTGGTAAGCACATCTCATGCTGGTGAACAGTAGCCAGCATGAGTCTTGATCAGCTACGACTTACAACTCAAAAGACCTAAACAGGACTTTACATTTGAGACTAGAGCTATTCTAGAGACAAACTGTCGCTGGTAGGATTTAGGATTTGATGCACCAAAACTATGATCTAACAAATAGCCTTGTGATTCGTGCGCCGCCCCTTAATCAAAATCACAACATTTCTATGAGTGCTACTGAGGGAAGGGAAACTTAGCCAAATTTCCCAACAATTTCCCCCTTTTTGGTGCGATCAAAGCCTAACCAGCGAGCACTCAGCTGATGAGGAAAGTTACAAAGTATTTCAGGGTTTTACAAAATGAACCTATCAGATCTAAACCCATGAAACCACTTCCTCACATCAGCTCTAACCTAAAAATCTTCCCCCTCAAACTGGGAGAGATATTGCTCGATTAAATTATGAAGTAAAATCTGAGCCAGGTTAGAATTTAAAAAAATATCAAATGGAGTGCAGGTGCTGATTACACAAAATGTGTAAGTTCAGCTGGTAAGTCAATACTCAGACAATTTGTTGGACAATGAGGAATTGTCGTCAACTTGTCAGTAATCAATCCATTAAAGATGTTGCAGTTACAAGTACAGGATAGAAAACTGACTAGTCTAGAGATACAAATACTTACACAAAGTGAAGATGCTAGACTATGGCTGAGAAGATGATCCTGGTGATTGATTGCGATTTGCTAAGTTCCTCAAGATCTCTGTAAGGGCCGCCATATCTTGTCTGCTCTTCTCCCTTTCCTCAGCAGCTATCCTCCTCTCCTCTTCTGCAAGGCGAGCTTTCTCAGCCTCAGCCCGTGCTCGCGCACTTTCCCCCTCTTGGATCCGCGCCAAAAAGGAGGACACTCCAGAGGTGAATGACCCCATTTGTTGCGCCATCTCTGCTCGGAAGGAGGAAAAACGCTGGTCCAACCTGGCATCAAAGAGAGCAACCAGTTGCGCAGGCGGATGGACCTCGGAGATAGGCTCTGCTGACAGCGCCAGAGAAGTAGAGGGCACATCAGATGAGGCCTCAGCCATCTCAGTGTCAGCTCCAGCTGGCCCTTCTACGACTTGCTCTGCAGCGGCTGCTGGTGCATCTGCTGGTACTGCTGTTGCTGCTGCTGCTGACTCTTCTTCTGCGGCTGACTCCTCCACCAGCATCTCAGCTGATGCTGGCGGGACTTGCTCTGAATCTGCCTCCACTTGCCAGTCAAAGTGCTCCAGCTCCACAACATTTGGAACAGCAGCGACGGCAGGGATCAGCCACAGGCCACGCGAGGGATCCTCCTCCACAATATGGTCAATCAGCAATGCAGTGGCCGCCATGTCGAACAAGACAGCATGGTAGGGAGGGATCCTCGGGAGGGTAACCAGCACTTTGATGCGACGGAGCGCGTATGTCAGCTGGTACCCCCGGCTGGTTACTCGAAATTGGAGAAAGGGTAACTTGAGCTTTTTCAAAGGCGGGAGGCCGGAGCTTCCAGTCAGCCGTCTGTATTCTGCAATTTTCAGCAATCGACGCTGGATTCTTCTTGTAGACAACTGCTGGGGGCTTTCTGGATCAGTGCCCATGAAAGCATGAGCCCACTCCTCCTCGGCTCTCCAGTAGCCAAGACCCAGCCTGGCATAAAGCACCGCCCGCTTCTCCACCGTCAGCAGGCACTGGCATCTGTCAAAAATCATCCATCTCCGGAACTCTAGACCAAGTTCCGGATCCACCCTCCAGAGCCTTCGGTAGTTGGCTATCATCTCGTCATTGACGGCATTCTCCACCTCAGCCGTAATGTTCTCAGCATACTCGTAGAGGGTGTAATTGAAATATTCCACTGGCTGCAGGGGCAGGCACCAGTCTGAGATCCTCGATGCATATACCGACTGGTGGGGAAGTCCGCTGAAGGGTATTATGTTGAATGCAGATGGCTCTGGCACTCTTGAATTATGAAAGGCCATCTCCCCTCGCTGCTCCCAGCGGTGCACCCCTGTCACTAGAGCCTGGAAGGCATCTTCGTCAACCAGTTGATACTCCTGGATGCAGAGCATATAAGGGCGCCTTTCAGTTCGTGCGCGCCTAGCTGGTGATGAAGAGGATGCTGCTGGCCGCCCGGAAGTTGATGTCGAGGCATCTGTAGATCGGGGGCGACTGGCAGAACATCGAGCCTTATCATCAATATCGGGGAATAGATCCCTGGGCTCCATCCTCTGCACCGTGGAGTAAGATACCACCTTCTCAGCTGGCTCCTGCTCTGGCTCCTCAGCCCTCGGCTCCTCTGCAATCTCCTCTGCCTCCTCGGATTCAGAACTGAAATCCGAGAAGCTCGCCAGTTGTACCGGGTTGGTCGCCCGCTCTTCTCCTCCACTGGCACCCCCTTGCGCGGCCAGTGGGACATCGTCATCACCTCCACCACCCCCTTGCGCGGGTGGAGGTACATCAGTAGCTTCCTCTTCAGGCTGGTACTCATCCACAAGGGATAGTACATCCTTGTCAGCGCCCATCACCAGCAGGCGTTCAAATGTTTCTTCAGGAAAGAGCTCGCCTGGTGGTGCTGGTGCTGGTCGGCTGGCACTTGGAATTGTGAGCGCCTTTCCTTTGCCCCTGGAAGCCAGCCTCATCTGCTCGGCCAGCTCTGCCTGGCGCCTGGCCTCATGCTCAGCCTGTACTTTGGCATAGGCTTCATCGCGGGCTGCCAGCTCAGCCTCTAATTTTCGCTGGGCTGCCAAGGCCTTCAGCCTTGCCTTGGCTTGCTTCCTCCTGACAATGGAGGCACTTCTCTCCTTCTTAGCCTGCTCCATCACCCGCTGAGCTCTGGTTTGGACCCTCTTCCTCTTCCGGGTCATCCTCTCCAGCGTTTCTTCCTCAGTCAGCCCCAGTATGTTCTTTTTGACTGGGATGGAGATCTTCCCAGGCTCGGGGCCATATGCCACAGCTGATGGTGGCTGCTGGTGCTGAGAAGTCTTGGGCTTCTTGCGGGAGGTCTTCTTGGTGACTGGCACCTGCTGAACTGGCTGAGGGCGACTGCCAGAAGCATCTACTTCCGTCTCCTCCATTTGAGTAAAAAGAGACTCAGTCTCCATCTTTCTTTTCAGCTCGGCCCTTGCCTCCTCCGTCAGCGGCTGTGCCATGACTGGCACCTGTTCCCCCTTATCCTCCTCTTCTTCCTCCGAAACAACCTTAGCTGGATCCACTGCTGACTTTCCCCTCAGCCTCCGCGGCTTATGGTAGTCAGGGCGAGGTAGCTTGGCCTGCTCCTTGGTGGGCGGAATGAAGTCCGAACTCACCAGTTGTTCCCCCTGGTCCACTCCATCTCCAATCTCCATCTCCAAGATATGGCTGATCCGCAGCCCAAAGGATACGGAGTGAGCGAACGTCCCATCAATTGGAATGTTGGCGTTCCTGGCTACATTCTCCAGCAACCGGCCGAAGAAGAACTCGGCCCAGTTGCCCTCAATCCCATCGACCAGCGCGCACATCACTGAAAACTTGCGCAAGCTCAGCTCGGCGTAGGATCCGACTTCGCACTGCAACATCCTGACAACGATGTCGCATACCATCTGCCAGTAGTCCTCCATTTCGGACTTCCTCATGCCAGTCCGGAAGACGGTGACTTCGGCCCTCTTCCATTGTGCCCATCTCCTTCGGAACTCCACCGTATCATCCTGATGATACGTGGCTACTTCCTCTCCTTCATTCCTCAAGCCGAAGAGATTGGCGAGGTATTCGGCGGTGACGGTGATCAGGTGGCCGAACACCGATGTAGTGAACGACCTCCTGTCGTCAGCAACCACGGCCCGAGCGTAAAACTCGGCTACCATGTGCGGATGGAAGGTCTCGGGCCTCGCCGTCAGATACTGTCGAAGGCCTTCCCGGTCGATCATCTCCATCAGCTCCTCTCCATAATTCTTGCGCGCCAGCTTCTCGTTCAGAATTTTCTCTTTCTGAACTTGCGCTGCCCTGAGTTGCGCGTTCGAGAGCTGAGCCCTGGTCGCCGGCTTGTTCAACTGAACCAGTCGAGCGAATGGGAGGGTGTAATCAATATCTTCAATTTTTACGATGCCAGTATAAGTCGGCATGTGGGCTTCTGCGATAGGTAAGTCTGGTGAACCAGACGAAGAAGATGTAGATGGTGTGTTATCAGCTGGTTGTCGGGAAGATGAAGCCATAATTTCAGAAAAAAATCTCAAGGAAGATGAAGAGATATGAACAGATTTAGGGTTCTGAAATTTGAAGGATCGTAAAGGTTAATCCGACGAAAGGCATCGGGTATATATACCCAAGTCCATGCAAGATCAGATGACTAGGATTGACGCTTAGCAAGCGGGAATCGACGGTCATCAGCAGGCCCGTTTCCCTGTGCGACGTGCGCGGTCGTGCTGTCGTGGGATGCGCCGTGTAGCTGACGTGGCGCTCAGCGATTGGTGGTAACCAAAAGGCGGACTGCGCAGTCACTGTGCGCATTAAATGTGGCATTAAAAGCCGCATTTAATTCTGAGGGCTGTACACGCTACTTGGATTTGAACAATCCCGCCTTTTCTGAGACCGCTGGCTTGACTGGTCATCAGTAGCATATGCCAGTCGCATACTTCCCCCTAACTGGTTGGCCTCTTTATCAGTTAGCAACTGATACATACTTGCTGATAGTTCTTCCTGCTGGCAGACTCCCATCAGTTATCAGCTGGCAACAAGAGATTGTAAAAATTGAGAGCTTGGACTCAATTTTCACCAGTCGTGGATGTACCACCAGTTGTCTGCTGATATCTTGAAAGAACGAAACTTGAGAGCTGGGACTCAATTTTAATCCGCATAATCTTCCCTTCAAGAAATCCACTCCTTCATTATTACTTGAAACTGGGAGCTGGGACCCAATTTCGCTTCAGCTGATGATAAATGCTGGCAAGATGAAATGAGAGCTGGGACTCATTTCCTTAAGTCATTTGAGGAAAAATTCCGCCAGTAGATACCACTTGTGGTTGAAAGACTCCACATGTTGAGAAACATCATTCGAGGAATGTGAACGACTAAGAGCTTGGACTCAGTCGTAATCAGCATCCACCAGAAGATCAAGAACAGAATGAGAGCTGGGACTCATTCTTCCTCATCATTAAGGCTCGCATCAATCTCCATGAGACCGAGTTTGATGCACAACTCCTTGAATCTTGCTTCTGGTAGTGGCTTGGTGAAGATGTCAGCCAGTTGATCTTCAGTTCTGATATAGTCCACGCTGACATCCTTCTTCTCGACATGATCACGAATGAAGTGATGTCGAATATCTATGTGCTTGGTTCTGGAGTGATGAACCGGATTCTTCGTGATGCACATAGCACTGTTGTTGTCGCAATAGATTGGAACACAGCCAGTGTCCACTTCATAATCCTCCAGTTGTTGCTTGATCCAAATTATTTGAGCACAGCAACTGGCAGCGGCAACATACTCAGCCTCAGTGGTAGAAGTAGCAACTGAGTGCTGCTTCTTGCTAAACCAGCTGATTAGCTTGTGTCCTAGAAATTGACACGTACCACTGGTGCTTTTGCGATCAATACGGCATCCAGCGAAGTCTGAATCTGAATATCCAATGAGTGTCAGCTCATCATTTCTGGGATACCATATTCCAAGAGATTCAGTCCCCTTCAGATATTTCACTATCCTCTTGGCAGCTTCCATGTGTGACTTCTTCGGATTTGCTTGAAATCTGGCACACACTCCGACTGAATACGAAATGTCGGGTCTGCTGGCTGTGAGATAGAGAAGTGATCCAATGATACCTCTGTAAACAGTTGGATCAACTGATTCTCCTTGCTCATCAAGAAATATCTGACAGCTGGTGCTCATAGGAATTCTTAGGGACTTAGTTTTCTCGGGGCAATACTTCTGAATAAGATCCTTCGTATACTTCCTCTGGCTGATAAAAATACCATCAGCTGACTGCTGGACCTGGAGTCCTAGGAAGTATGTTAACTTGCCCATCATGCTCATCTGAAATGATGTCTGCATCAGTTGAGAAAACTTCTCACAAAGAGTTATATTCTTCGACCCGAAAATAATGTCATCGACATAAATCTGCACCATCAGCATGTCACTACCATCCTTGAGAAGAAAGAGAGTCCTATCAATCTTCCCTTTCCGAAATCCATTGCTGGTTAGAAATTGTGACAGCGTTTCATACCAAGCCCTGGGCGCCTGTTTCAATCCATACAGGGCCTTTCTCAGCTTGTATACCTTGGTGCCAACTTCAAAGCCTGGAGGTTGCTCGACATATACTTCCTCTTTCAGCTCGCCATTCAAGAAGGCGCTCTTCACATCCATCTGGAACACTGTGAAGCCGTGATACGCTGCATAAGCAAGGAACAGCCGTATCGCCTCCATCCTGGCAACTGGTGCGAAGGTCTCATCGAAATCGATCCCTTCACACTGTCTATAGCCCTTGGCGACTAGACGAGCTTTGTTTCGGACCACAATGCCATCTTCATCTCGCTTGTTCTTGAAAACCCACTTGGTGCCAATCACTGACTGGTGTGATGGCCTCTCTACCAAGTCCCAAACGTTGTTGCGAGTGAACTCCGCAAGCTCTTCGTGCATGGCATTGATCCAATCGGCAGATTCGAGCGCATCTTTGATGGACGTAGGTTCCATCTGAGAGATAAAACAAGATAAAAGCGCTCTGCCGTGTCGAGTCTGGACGGAACCTTCCGGATCACCGAGAGTAGCATCAGATGGGTGATCCCTCAGCCATTTGGGAGGACCAGCGGCTGCTGGTGCCGGCTGTGAAACATGTTCATCTGTCCTGGCGACTGGTGCTTCCACATTTCCACCAGTCGGAGCTGCAACATCAGCTGGTGCTGGACCTTCACCAGTTGGAACAACTTCATCAGCATCACCTTCTGACTGGTTGTCTGAATCTCCACCAATGTTGTCAGCATCAGCTGGAACATCCTCTCCAGCTGGTCCATCACTGCCTTCTTCTTCAAAAAGGCCAGTAGGGATTCCCCCTAGATTGTTGCTTGTTCCACTCAGGGAGATTGAGTGTAAGGTCTCAGCAAGGTCATTTGCATCACCGACCTTCTCAGGTTGCTGATGGGCACCTGAGGAAACTGGTTGTGAAGATGATCCAGTCATAGGTCTAGTCGAACCAGTTGGTTGAGCATCGTAAGAATTCCTGCCCAACTGGTCGCTAACATCCTCGACCTCAGGAACATCTTCAGCCAGTTGGCGTAAGGTCCTGCGCACTAAAGTAGCTTCATCAAAAACAACATTGCATGTTATTTCCACAAGCTGGGTAGTCTTATTAAATACTCTATAGCCCTTGTGAGAGGGATGTCCATATCCGACAAACACACCCTCGTCAGCCTTAGGTGAGAAAGCATTTAACTTTGACTTCCCATTATTATGGATATAACATGGTGAACCAAATGCACGAAGATGAGCTATAGAAGGCTTACGACCAAAATATACTTCGTAGGGAGTTTTCTGGAGTCTGTCGTTGATCCCGCTCCTATTCTGAGTATAGCAGGCAGTCACCAACGCCTCTCCCCAGAAACTCTGTCCCAAGCCGGACTCAGCCAGCATGGACCGGACTGCTTCTTTCAGCGTCCTGTTCCTACGTTCTGCCAGTCCATTCTGCTGCGGTTGCCTTGGAGTAGATCTCTCATG
>JAPKLW010002332.1:163-67475 GCA_026898455.1 Plectranthus barbatus | reverse complement strand
GAACGAATTCGCTTCACCACGGCTTCTCTCTGTTTCTGAGCTTGGATGATCAATTCTGGAAGAATCACCTTCACTTCATCCTTGGATCTGAGAAGCTTTACCCATGTATAGCGCGAGTAGTCATCGACTACCACCAGCGAATATCTTCGTCCTCCAAAGGTTTGCGGCGTTACTGGTCCAAACAGGTCCATATGTAACAGCTCAAGTATCTGACTGGTACTGGGTTGGACTGGCGACTGGTTCTTGAAGGACTTCTTAGTCTGCTTGCCTTGCTGACATGCCTTGCAAATTCCTTCCTTCTTGAACCCGCCCTTGGGAAGACCATCTACAAGATCATGCTTGGTTAGATAGTTAATAGTTTTGAAATTCAAATGACTTAACCTTTTGTGCCACAGCCAGTTAGTCTCCATGGAACTGGTGGCAACAAAGCATGTATCAGTCTTCCCGCTCTGCCAGTCAACGACATAAAGGCCTCCTTTCCTGACACCTCTCAGCTTGGTCTCACCAGAATCTTCATTCTTGATCTGGCACCCTGATTTGTCAAACACAATGGTATAACCATTGTCGCACAGCTGACTGATGCTCAGGAGGTTGTGCTTCAGATTGGTGACAAGGGATACATTCACAATTCTGACATCATCCTTCTCTATGCATCCCTTGCTGATAACTCTGCCCTTGGAGTTATCACCAAAAATAACTGGAGGTCCTCTGACCTTGGTGAGCTCTGAGAACAGGAACTCCTCACCAGTCATATGAGCAGAGCAACCACTATCAATGATCCACTCGCTCGACCTCTGAAGCTGACTTGCATGACCTAGTTCCTGCAAGAAAAATAGAATCATTTAGGTCCCCGATCATCAGCGGGTCCTGCAGGGTTAGATCTCTGGATCATTCCTTTCGGAATCCAGACTTGTGTGATTTTCAGCTTGGTGTTACCCTTGCTGACATCACTTGTAGCCTTTCCCTTCCTTCTAAAATAATGCATGGATTGGTTCTTGGAAGGTGTGGCTGTGTGTGTAGCTCTATTGGAAGTATTCTTCCGCTGAGAGCCTCGGAAATGTTTTTCCGGCTGATTGTGATGCTTTTGTGGTCTCTGAAATTGTGGACCACAATGATTAGCCCTCCCAGCCCTTGAGAAAAGATTTTGATTGGGCTCAGGCCTCCGATAGGTATTCCTCCTATCGGGAAATGTTCTTCTCTCAGTGTTTCGCTGAGACTGGAACCCCTTGTAAGTATGCTGGTAACTGGCATACTTGTAAGGTTGTGTGTGGAATCCCTTGACAGCTGGTGCTGGCTGTCGGATTCCACTGGCAGCTGGTGCTGACTTCCTTGCCTTAGAATTATTCGGCTTAGTCAGCTTCTTCGGGTGTGCTGGCGTCCTGTCAGTAGAGGATCTTGCCAGTTGAGGATTTTGTCTTGATGACTCACCTATATATCTGGACTTATGGTTCCTATGCTGATCAGCCATTCGGGACTGGCTGGCGTTACCAGCTGGTGCTGATGCATTTGCCAGTTGGCCCTTACCCTTACCAGTACTGATTTGTTCGGGCTGATTTATGCTCAAATCTTTTGTAAATCCCAACCCGGACTTATCAGAAGGCTTTCTCCAATGACTTAGAGCTGCTTCTAAGTCTTTTGAGCCTTTATTTAGAAAATTTATTTTGTTTTCTTGCTCCAGAACGAGATTGTGAAAGTTATCTCGTTCAGTTTTTGCAATTTGGAAATCTTGGAGCAATTCAAAATGAGCCTTTTTCAAGCTTGCTAGCTCTTCGCTGATGGACCTCGATTTTTCAATCTCACCGGTCAAAACAGTAATTTGACCTTTCAGCGAAGCATTTTCACCAGCCAAAACATTTTTCATTTCATAAAATTTTAAAAATTCACGCTGAAGGATATCTAAAGTGACGTCTTCTGAGTCGGAGCAATGCGACTCAGAATCGTCTATGATTTGTACTGGCATGATATGCAATTGAGGAACTGATTGTACCTCATTATCAGCAGCGAGTGCCAGTTCTTCCTCATTGTCAGCATTTTCTTCAGCTGGCTCTTCGCCGAAGGCTTCCATGAATGCCAGGAGAGCTTCTTCTTCTGACTCTCCATCTGACTCAAACTCCCCATCATCATGATCGGGTATATCAGGCACCTCTGTCCTGGTCAGCATGGCTTTGGCAACTGCCTTGGAAGCACGCTCTTCAAAGAGCTTCTTCAGCCTTTCCCTCTCAGTTTTGTCCACCTGTGGACATTCAAACTTTAAATGATCAGGAGATTGGCACTGATAGCAAGCGCGAGGAGCTCTTTTGACGAATTTCCCGTCAGTTGAGCCAGCAGAAACTTCCTGTTTTGACTTGGCTTTTTCCAGAAGGACAGCCAGTCTCTTCATCTGCTGCTCAAGTTCTGCGACTGAGCTCTCGCTTCCTTTGGAATGAGATCCTGATGCGGACTGGATCTCCTTCGGCTGGATGTGCTGCCCAACCGGCTTCTCAGCATGGAATGTCTTCTTGTGCTTCCAATTGGCATTCCTCTTGACGAAATAGGCTTCGTCCTGAGCTTTAATGCTGGGGGATCCAACATTCCTGATGGCCTCATTCTTATTCACCATCTGGATATCCCATTCGTGTGCCTGCAACTGAGCAAAAACTTCTTTAGGAGTCATTTTAGATAAATCTTTCTCCTTCAGTGCGGTGGTTTTCACAAACCAATCCTCCTTAGGCATTTTGGACAGGATCTTGGAATTAAGATCTTCATTTGAATACACCCTGTCCAGAGACTTCAGCTCGCTGACAATGGCATTGAACCTTGCCTCCATCTCCTTGATGGTTTCTCCGGTCAGCATTTGGAAAGATTCGTATTTGTCAACTGCCACCTGCAATTTATTACGTTTCATTTGGTCAGTTTCTTGACAAAGACTATCAAGATAATCCCATACTCCCTTGGCATTATCAAACTGGAGGGCTTCCTCCATCAGTGACTTTGGGAGAGAAGTCAGGATCAGCTCGTGAGCAATGGAATCCAATTGATTCCGCTTCCTGTCCTCAGCAGTCCATTCTTCTTGAGGCTTTGGGATCACAGCAGCTGGACGATCTCCTAGTTGGTGTTGAATCTTGGTGATCTCAATCGGTCCTGTTTCCAGCACATCTTTCATCTCTGGATGAATGCTCTTTAGAGTGATGAGCGACCTCTTTCGCCATATATCATGCTTTACAGTCCCGTAGTCTAGTAGCTTTGGATTGTTCATCTTGATGTACCTGAGCTAATCAAACAGACAAACAAATAGAGAGCGCAAGGAAACGCGGATCACGGTCCTAAGCGACACAGAAACGAACGGTCTGTAAGAACCGTCCGCTCTGATACCACTTGTTGGTCCCGGATATCAGGGTATAACTTGGCAGCGGAAAATGTGTTTGTTTGTTTCTTACGCTCTGCTGGTTACTCAGCTGACTGGGACCTTGTCAGCTGGTAAGTCAACTGGGACTGAGTACACAGCTGACTGGCAACTGGCTGGTCAGCTGGTAGCTCAACACTTAGAATATTTTAAGTCGTCTTTGCACAATTATATCAGTTTTCAGATATACTCCAGTAATCAGTTACTGGGTTTTAAATCAGTATGAAAATGCAGAAAGCTGATAAAAGACAAAGGATTTTTATAGTGGTTCGATCAACTGATCTACGTCCACTCTCCAGTCGATGCACTGGAAATTCACTAAGAGCAATCAGGTACAAAGAGTCCTACGATCTATCTCCAGCTGGTAGATGCCCCGTCTACCAGTCCACTGGATCAACCGCTCCCGGTCCTTGTCCTTCTTCAGCTCTCGTCAGATGGATGGAGTGTGAGCACGTCACTTCAACCTCCTCCTCTGACTGGTTGGGTGTTGAGTTCTCCCAAGAACGTGACTCCTCAATACGGCAAGCTGCCCGTAATAGCTCAAGAGCTGGCTGGCTCTAGAACTGCTGTGAACTTCCTCTGAGAGAGAAAGAGCACCAAAGAGATCAATAACTCACAAGCTGGAAGCTTGGAGTCTCGTGTTCGAATAATCGACACACGGAAAGCCTTTAAGAAAAGCCTCGAAAGTATTTGCTTGCTGGCAATAAATGCGATCGTTCTTTCGGTAGGTCAAGAGAGTTAAGAGTATTGAATGTTGATGGATCCCAGGTATTTATAGACGAGGGATCCCATTCAAATTTACTAGCCGTTTGGACACATCCGGAAAAGTCTCTGTCCTCGCATGTCCTTCTGACGGCGGTAGGTAGGAATTTCCGGAAAGCGCCATACCTTTGATCGCTTTATCTGACACAAATCTCTTTGTGTCAGAACGACTCTATTCGTCAGTACGAGGAATCGGAACTGGTGTCTTGAACTGATAGACTTTAAGGCATCCTCCTTAAAGTCATACACTGTCAGTTACTTCCTCAGACGAATCTTCTTTTTGTCTCTAAGTCTTCGGGAGAGCGAATCTTCAATTCTGCTGATAACCTCGGACTGGTAGATCATTCTGGTGATCTTGTGCTGGCAGTCTCTGCTGGTGACTTTCCTTAGCACAATCAAGGTCTACCAATTTGTCTGATGTTATCTCTTGGAATCTCCCGTGACTGGTGGCTTCACCGCTGGTGAATAGTGTCATCCAGAACACATATTCTGCTGGTGAGATTTCTCAGCCTCCTGCTGGTGAACATCTTTCCAACTGGTGAACAGTAACCAGTCATTAGCTCTACTCCATGCTGATGAACAGTGTCAGCATGAGTCTTTGTCAGTCGCTTGCTGGTGAGACTTCTCTCAACTGGTAAGCACATCTCATGCTGGTGAACAGTAGCCAGCATGAGTCTTGATCAGCTACGACTTACAACTCAAAAGACCTAAACAGGACTTTACATTTGAGACTAGAGCTATTCTAGAGACAAACTGTCGCTGGTAGGACTTAGGATTTGATGCACCAAAACTATGATCTAACAAATAGCCTTGTGATTCGTGCGCCGCCCCTTAATCAAAATCACAACATTTCTATGAGTGCTACTGTGGGAAGGGAAACTTAGCCAAATTTCCCAACACTATTGTAGCATCAACACTTAAGTTTTAATTCTCATTCGCTCATTTCATTTATTTATTCTTTCCACTTTATTTTATGGGATCCTATATTCCACTTTTCATATTTCACTCTCAATTCCATTGCTAAAATTATTAGTTTTTATTTAATATTTTTTTTAGATTAATTTTATAAATTCAATCATAGGGTTCACCTCACCCAATTATGGTATATACTATTTTTTTAGTATTTAATTTTTAGTTTTTAACTAAAATGGAATAAGTCATTACTATAATTTGTGTTCTTAAAAAATATTTTCTGTAACGCCCCCAACTGACCTTCCCTAATTTGGGGACGCGTTACATTGATGTTCAGGTTTTCCAAACACTTTCTCATTTTTAAATAAGCGGAAGACTTGAATAAAATTTAAGATAATTAAATAACAGAGAAAGTATTTCTTCGAGTCTTAAGTTAAATGAAAACAGTAATCAATACATCCAGACATTTCAAAGATGGGAAGGATAGTACAGAGTGTGTAGCAGCGTGTGTGAAACGTGATAGAGATATGCATATGAAGATGCATATATCAGGATCTATGAGTTTTCAAAATTCTTCACTGCCATGTTTACACCCCTGCTCGCCCATCCTTGCCGCTCAACCTGCGTATTTTAGAAACAATACGAGGGGCTGAGTACTAATGTACCCAATGAGAAACATGCCCTAAAACATACATTATATATATGAGAAAGTGCTATGCAACTCACACAGATAGACACAAAATTTTGTTGAAAAGGACCGTGCTATCTAAAAACATTTTATTTTGCGCGCTATTTCACATGTTATTATATCTGTTCCAGTGTTCTAACTGGAAGTTGGCCGGCTTCCAAATTACGATGATCAGTCAGGAATGTAAACCACACTCGACCTACTGTCGTCTAAGTGCACTAGTCTCAGCAACCCATTTTGAGATCCGATCGTTTAAATATCACTGGATCCAAAACACGAGAGGGCTTTTCACCTCACTTCAATAAACATGTGGGGACAGTTCACCCACTTCACAATAACGTGGGGGCTTTTACCCCACTTCACTAAATGAGTTCTAGCACAGTCAAGAAATTCTGGTTCTGAATTCATTAGTATAACTCTCTGCCGATGGGAATCGACAGAGGACAGATATAATAGCACAAAACATGCATAGCATCTCAGTTTAAAACAAAATAGTTTTAAAACGTTTTCGAAAAGAAAAACACACATTGTTTTTGTACTTAAATAGTTTCCCACCTGGCGCTAGGCTTTATGTATAGACGCTTTCCCGCTAATTTGAGCTTAACCACCACAACGTTCAAACTCCTACAAACATCAAGGGTAAACCAATTAGGACGGACGATCTAGGACAATCGGAAATCCTTAATAAATTCCAAGAATCAGATCTCAACTACGCTCAAATTCATCATGCCTCAAAATTCCGAATCAACCAACCGCACGTCTAAAATCGCAACCCAAAACATGTTTTACACTTAACATGCTCCTACAATCAAATTCCAAACTCAGGAATAAAAAATAACTCAAAACGGAACTAAACGGATTGGAAATGAGACAAAACACAACATTATGCAGGGCTGCGGTGCCATCCTGGGCAAGATGAGCTTCATCCTGGGCAAGATGGGAGGTCCGTCTCGACCGAAATGAGCTTCATCTCGGGCGAGATGAGAGGTCCGTCTCGACCGAGATGAGCTTCATCCCGGGCGAGATGGATCGTCTATCTCGGCCGAGATGGGCTTCATCCCGGGCGAGATGGATCGTCTTCAACCTCTCGCTCAACCGGACCTGCAACTCCCGATTTCGGCCATTCCGGCCATCAAAACTCACATGCAAATACATAATCGAGGTCCCTAAACATCCTAGAACACAATTATCACCTCAAAACACCGATTAAACGCGAGAAATGGGGTCAAACGGAGGCTCACCGAAAAATGGTTTGAAGGTGGCGTCGTGCGGCGGTTTCCGGCGGTAGAGCACACGTTTCTGGCTACCCGAATGCTCTCTACAATATCAGGAACACGATGCAAACATCCAAATCTTAGTTCTATGGCTAAAATACACGATTTAACATTAAAACCCAAAAATCGGAATGTGACACCCACCTCACCTTCTCTCTTCAATATCTCCTTCAATCCTCCACTCCACGGCGTCCACTATAGCTCTTTAGAAAGCTGGGAAGACAAGCTACAAGGTGGTGGCGTCGGTTCGGTCGGGGGTGGCCGGAGCTGACCGGAATCTCGCCGGAAAGTCGATGGGTTTGGGGTGGGGTTTGGAAAAGGGGAAAACTCTCAATCCTCTCTCTCTCTCTAGCTCAAATAAGGTGGAGGTAAAAAAAATGAGGGTGATATCTCTCCATATATTTGTTCATATTCCCTTCCACTTTATAATATACTTACATATATGTATATGTAAGAAAGTATAATTTCCAACATTCCACTTAATATTACACATACATATACTCCATAATTCCTAATTAAATCCATGTATGCATATACATTTCAATATAACTCCTCGTGTCTTAAGATTCATAATCCATGGATTATTCTACTACAATTAAATACTTATTCCAATTCATTTACTAAATCCTTGATAATTCTTCCAAATTTCATACATAATTATGGACTAATTAACCTTCCCAAACGAGATTAAATAATTCAAATGCTCTCAAATTACGAAATTTCTCTTTATTAAAATCATCAAGCATTACATAAGCTTATCAAAGCTTGGGGTATTACATTTTCGTTCTTAAAAACCAATTAGAATATATTGTATTATAGTTAATTAATATTTTCGTACAAATAATTATTAAGATTAGTGTTCACACAATAACACCATTTTGAAATAGATTATTTGATCTGTGTTTATGTGGATGCCAATATTCTTTTTCCACATTGTCCCCCCATTAAGTGTACACTTTTGAAATAATTTATCCAATATCGAAATAAACATTAACAAAATCATATGCTGTTCAACTTTTTAAATCTGCTACGTAATTAAAATATTATTTTTTCATAGTATTTTTAATACATATTCTAAATGATTTAAAAAAATCAATATTTGAATAAATAAAGTAAAAAAAAAATTATTGCAATTGTATATGATCGATTGCTATTTCGTATTAATTCTTTTGCGTCTACGTGATGATTTGATTTAATATTCCTACATAAATTATCTTTTTTAAAGATTTATTCATAAGTTCTCATAAATATAGAATGTGAACTAATTATATATCCAATTTTCTACTAATATTATTTGCAATCGATATATTAATTCTTTTAATATTTTTTATTTTTTAAATTTATCAACTAAAATCATGCACTCAATGTGATTTTTGGGAAACATTCTATAGTCATCAAATCATGTAAGGAAATAAATTAATTATTTAAATATTAATATACGAAAAATACAAAATTAAATTCAAAATTTAGATGCAAAGGATTTCGAAAAATTGTTTTTTTAAGAAAAATTTTAATAGACATTTTCAATGAAAAAAAATAAAATCATAATATTAATTGATCTTATATGACCAATTACTATTTTGTTGGGTTATCATTTAAATTTTTAGTTATTGTTTTATTTAATAATAAATAATGCAGACTCTTTTAATTTTATCTCAAATGATCAATCATCAAATATTTAAAATCTAATTATAGTTATGTTTGCACCCACTTTGCAGTTTCATTTAATTTTTTATTAATAATTTTATTTAATAATAGTTTAAATTTGGTTTTTTATTTTATTGGATGCTATTCACTTCACTTTATTTGTGGCCAAATTATGATTTGATATAATATTCTATCGCAAATTATTTTATTATTTTTATTTACTGAAATATTTTCTTTATACTGATTTCAATTTCATTATATTTCAAACTGATATTTGCTCTTGTAAAAGAATCACTAAATTAGTTTAATTATATTATATGGATTAGAAAATTACATAAAATTCAAAAAACAAAAGAAAATGACTAAAATGTGGAGAATTTATATAACAAAAGTTCTTCTTCGTAATAAGAAAAGAAAATGATAAATCATACCAATGTTGCTCTTACATATAAATATGAAACTTCGAGCAAATATATATTCTTATTTTTTTTCTTTCTCCTAACAAAATACTCAACTCATTACATCAATCCAAATAATACGATCTAAAATAATCAAAAGAACTTCTTACAAAGTACTCGACTCATTATATCAATCTAAATAGTATGATCTACAATAATCAAAAGAAAAGAAGACTAAACAAACCAAAGAAGCATAGTTAAATTTTTTATTTGAGATGATATAGAGAATTTATGAGATTGTAAATAAGGGACTCATATTTATAGAGTGAATAGAGAGTTCAAAATTTAAATATATTTACCATGATTTAAGGACTCATAAAAATAAAAGTATCATAATTGATTTGTTCCGATTCTTGTCATGTTTTAATGGTTTCCATAAAATGTTGATTTATACATATTTCCTTTAATATAGCACCAATTATACGGAAACAATAATTAAGGAAAAATTAATTTAATTGATTTGTACACATTTTCCTAAAATATATAAATTGATTCTATGATTTAATTTGTGCACCCCTAATTTCCTTGTAATATGGGTTATAATTATATTTATTTGTATTAAAGGGAAATAATAATTAAAGTAAAATCAATCTAATTGATTTATACACATTTCCCTAAAATATATAGATTAATTCTAGGAAAATGATAATTAAGGAAAAATTAATTTAATTGATTTATACATATTCCCCTAAAATATATTGATTAATTCTATGATGTAATTTTTGTATTCCTAATTTCCTTAAAAATATATTATACTAAATTAAGATTAAAATACTTTTTGAGATTGTACACAACAAAAATCCTAAAATATGAAACTGAAATAATTTTTATTAAATATTCTCTGATAATGACTAATAAATCAAGCTAAACAAAAATTGTGCTATTTCTATCAACCTATTTTTTTTGCAATAAATTATTCAGAATTTTAACAAACTTTAAAATTGATATTATTCGAGAATATATTAAATTAATTTTCATAAATATACGTATATTTTGTTTGTTGTGTCAAATATATTAATATCTTTTTCCAATTATTGCGAAAATTATGAGGACATGTTAACAAATAAATTCATTCAATACAAAATTAAATATGTAATGTATTACACAATATTTCCCTTAAATATATATTAGTTATGTTGAATTAATAATTAAAAAAAATTCAATTTAATTGATTTCTATATATTTTCCAAACATATATAGATTAAAATATTATATATTTCATTTCTTGAAAAATTGATGAAAATTCAAATCATAGTGAAATAATTATAGAATATTTTACACAATAATTAATGAACTTAATAGATAAATTAATGAACAATTAATGTAACTAAAATTTCCATATTTTGCCTCCGGCCTTACTTTAATATATATATAGATATAGATATAGATGAGATTGGTGGAACATATATGTTAATATATGGTAATATTTAGTTATATTAGTTGCTCATTAATTATGAAGTTAATAATTTTATATATAAATAATATATTATGTTTTGTTTGTTAAATTGAATTAATTTCATATAAAGTAAATATTAAAATTAATAATAATTAATTTATTTGATATTTATTAAATACGATTTATTCAATATTTTTTGTGTTCAACTTAAATCGTTTTTATAATTTATTTAATGTTTTTTTAATAAACTTAATTATAAAGTTGATTGAATATAATAATAGAAGTTTTAATTTAAAATCACTAATTAGTGAAAATATCACTTAATTTTATGAGAACACGTGATTTGATTAGATAAAATTTTCCTAATTAATAATTATTATTAACTAAGCATTAATAATTATGAAATCTTATATATACAATATTTTTTATGGAATAAATCCGAAATTGATTTAAATATAATCCCAATCCGATTTAATTTTATTAAAACCCTAATAATTATAGATATTAAATAGGAAAGAAAATGTGAAAATATTTTAAAATAGCTAATTTTATTATTTAAAAATCTTAAATGACCAGTGTTATGTAGATATGTAAAGATTGACCAAAACTAATTGAACTTCCACAAATACCCCTATTATTGATCTATATTTTGAAGGTTTTTTATTTTAACCAATCATTATCACAATCATTCATTCATCATTACTTAAATTAATACTAAGAATATATTTACCTAATTTTATTTTGACATTTAATTTATTTTTTGAATTTACATTTATAAAAATACAAATTATTAATTATTTAAAATATGAATTGCAATTTGAATGGATAGAGATTGAGTTTGCGATTTCTTACTAAAAAATAAAATAATAAAATTAAAATTTACGATTTCAAACAAAATTATTAAATTAATATGAAATTAAAATTAACGATTTCAAACATAATTATTAAATTAATAATTGAAAAATGGTTTGCAATTTCATCCACCCATCGATAGTGTTTGGGTGGTTTGAGATTTAAAAAAATAATGAATAAAAAAAAAAGTCAAATCGCACAGTTGCAACTTAATTTTTATCGAATTTCTTTTTTCAAATTTTATCGTTTGCAATTAACAATTTTAATTTAAAAATCATTCGAATTAATTTAAAAATTTTCAACCTAAATCAAATAATACCATTTGTAATATCATATTAAAAAAAAAAGCAAAAGAAATTATTGTGGGAATCATATTTGAAAAGTGAGGGCAAATTGAGAATATGGCCATTTCTTGAATATATAGATAAAAGTGGCTATTTAAGGTTTTTTTTATAGTAAAAGTGGTTATTTAAGGTTTTGACTCAAAGAAAATCTTAGAATCCTTTCTAAAAATCATATGATTTTCCTGGAAAAAGATTGAAAAATTCAAAGGAAAATCAGAAGATAGGAATTTCTTAAGGGTCTACCCAACCCTAGTCGGAAGCAGAGTGCTTGATAGCTGAAATGGAGAATTTCTTCAAGCAAACTACTCTCTGCTGACTGCTGAGTCCAAGCTCTCAGCAGATTCCCGATATTTACTGAGTCTGAGCTCTCAGCAAAGACTCTTGAACTTAAAAGATTCAAGGAATCTAAAGAGTCTAGAAGAACTGCTGAATCCAAGCTTTCAGCAGATATCCGGTGAATGCTGAGTCCAAGCTCTCAGCAAGTTGACATGAATTGCTATTCGACGATAGCAAGCAAAACCGAAAAATGTTTACTGACTCCAAGCTCTCAGTAAAGAGACTCTTTGCTCCAATTAGGATCAAAATTTTAAAAGAGTCTGTTCTGTCTACTGAGTCCGAGCTCTCAGTGGAACCCCGAAGACTGCTGAGTCCAAGCTCTCAGCAGATATTTCTAGACAGCTGAGGATAACATCTTAAGTGACTGCTGAGTCCAAGCTCTCAGCAGATAACCAGCGTCTACGAAATAAGAGGACCTTAAGTATTAGGTCAATTGCTGAGTCCAAGCTCTCAGTAAACAAATTCAGAAGGTCTAAGGAATGCTAAGATCACAGTAGAACTAAGGAATCAAATGCTTAGTCCAAGCTCTCAGCAAACTATGTGATCTACATTATTCGAAATAGAGGGGTATTTCTGATAATCGTATGCTGAGTCCAAGCTCTCAGCATAGGCCTTTCACATTGCTGGACACGCTATTCTCAGCAAATGCATTTCTGCATGTTGACCAGCAAACAAGGAAGAGATAATCATTTCAAATATCTCGAAAGGCAAGATTATCTAATGACGGAGGAGCTACAGAGTTCACATTAATTGAAAAGGTAACTCTAGCTCAGGGCAGCGACAAATACTCAGAAGACACATCAGCCACGCACAAGTTTCCAACTTCGTGGGACGTAAGGCGAACCGTCACCAACTGTCCAACCGTCGATTCATCCAGATCAGAAGTAGAGATCCAATCGCTCATAGAAAAGCCGGTTACTTGGGATCCTATAAAGGAAGTTTGGTTTGGAAATTGTAAACCCTAATACTCCCATTACTTCTGATTTTGAAATTTCTTCTACTCGACACTTTTTGAGTTTTCAGAAGAAACTTCAATGGCGGAATCTTCCAACCGTGCAAGTCCCCCTGCTGAATCATCCGGACGACCCATCATACCCGGTGAGCCTGAACAATTCCAACGAACGTTCACATGAATCTTCAAGACGGAGGACATTGATGAGTCAATTCCCTACTATTGCCTAGTTGCCATAAGTCATGGTAAGGCACCTGACAAACTCACCTACGAGCAGAAGAGGGCGGCTCAAGTCAAGAAGGACAAGATACTCTACGAACCACTGTTCAGGAAGCACTGGTGTGATATTCTTATAGGCAAAATCGACCGTGAGAATTTGTTGAAGTATCTATTTGCAGATCCTAAGAAATTTCATCCGCATATAATCGCAGAATTCTTTGCTTGCGCAGTGGTTGATGAAAGTGAAGAGTTTTTCACTACTAGTGTTTTGGGTACAAAAATTGTTGCGAGCCTAGAAGTTTTGGAGAAAAAGTATGGACTGCGAGGAGACGGAGAAGATGTAGCCAACTACAAGGTTAACGACGAAGCTGAGATGCAGAAGAGATGGCTAAGGTGGAAAACGGAAACCTTCAAAGAACCATGGAAGATAGCAGCACCCCTGAGGTCACTGGCAGAACCAATAAAGAGCCTAGCACAAGTGGTTATAAAGATGTTAGTAGGAGAAGTTGGTTCGCTCTCAGAACTAAGTGCGAAGAAGTTTGATGTTATGATGGCGATTGAAGATCAAGTCCGAGGAAATTGGGCGAAGTTCATCTACACCAAGTGGCTAGCGCATGTGTACAAGAATGAGAACATGAAAACGAATCATACATTCACCCAGGATGTGGGTTTCGGACTCAAGATCAGTCATTTTCTGGAAGGAATCATACCAGAGGGAAAGCGCTGCCGTGGTGAGGATTTGACATATTCCGACTACATACCACCAACCATGAAACAACAACCACCGTAGAACTACAAGGAGCCCTTAATTCCAAAGGGAAAGAGCAATGTTAATCCCGATGATCCATGCTCTGATGAAGAGGATCCCTACCAGGGACATGCTGTCATGCCTACTGCTGTTCCACTTACCGCCAAAGAAGTTGAAGAAGAAAGGAAGAAAGCAGAACATGATGCCCTGTTTGATGAATTTGAAAATCTGGTCGACATCACACCGCTGGAAACAAGTCAACCCCCTGAGCCAACCGTTGTGAAGAAGAGGCGCTCACAAAGAAGTCCTCAGCAGAGGAGGAGAAAGCCAGCAAGTGATGAGGAACAAGCCAAGAAGAATGGCAAGCACGACCGATTTCAGGGATCAACCATGAGGATCACAGTGCCAGAGGTAGACACTTCTCTACCAATTCCCGAAGTTGTTCAGGAGAATGAGGCAGAACCTGTTGAGACAGCCTCAAAAGATCCAAAAAAAGGCTTGAATTTCCTGATGAGGAGGAGTCGCGGAAGAAGAGGCGACAACAGAAAGCGCTCCAAAGGGCATGCAAACAAAAGGATTTTGACAAGTTCAAGCTGCAGATGACTCTTGAGCAGAGGGATGCTCATTATGAAGAGGTCATGGCCAGCTACGCCGAGCGCAATACCAAGATTCAAGCTGGAGAAAAATCTGGTCGCATCACCCGAAGAGACGTCTAGAAAGCACTAGCCGGGAAAGGAAAAACCAAGGTTAGGTTTGCTGAAGAAAGGTTTGAAAACCCAGATGCTATATCAGATGCCGATCTTGAAAGAAGGCAATTGAATGAAGCCGTGAAGGAATCGAGAAGGTTGCAGACTCCTGCGCAAGGGGAAAGGAGTTCTGATATCCTGACTGATCAGCCCGCCACCACTCAAGGGGGAAGCGTAAGTGCTGAAGTGAATACTGAAAGAAGTTTGTCACAGACTGCTGCGCAAGGTGGAAGCAGTTCTATTGTTGAAAGAGGAAGTGAAGAAGAACAACTGGCTGCACAAGGAGAAAGCCAGTTGTTACGATTTTAGCAGAAGCCGATCTGGTGAAGGAGTTAGCCCAGATCCTAATTGCTGATCAAGAAGATAAGGTAGCAGAGAAGAAGAATGCTGACCTTAAGGACGAAGAAGATGAGGGTACTAAGCAACCCGAGGTAGCTATACAAGAAGGCGCTCAGCAAACCATCACTACAGCTGAAGGAATAAATGCTGATGAACACCTTGCTAAAGAGACACAAACACAAAAAGAAGCCACTACCTCTGTGGATGCTAAAGCCCAAGTTCGAGCAAGAAACAAGCAGTATCTACGCGCACTAGGAATGGATCCATCTACACTTCCAGGATGGAATTCTGAAGCAGATACTACGTATGTGCTCGAAAGCACCATTGAGTCTATCTGGAAATGACGCATTCCAATTCCCAGTTCTCCAGAGGTGTCAGGTATATCATTCAGTGACATTCCTAGTTCTGACGTTGATGAGAATGCGGGAAATACGGGAGCTGCCACAGGAAGTGTGCTACCTATAGATGGAGAATCTGTGTTTCGAGGAGAAACTCTCAGAGTGCCCATGGAAGGACTTCCCGACAAGAATTTTAAAGCCAAAAGGATTGCCAAGTGGTGTCCTCCTGTCACAGTGAGAGATGAGAAGAATGATGATCTTATCTCATGGGCAAAAGATATTTGTATCTTTATTGAAGCTCAAGTTGCTGCCGAAGTCTAGAACTCATATCCTGCAGAATTACTGGGTGAGTCTTCCAATCTTGAATGGCTGAGAATCGAATTCTGGAGATGGAGATTTTTTGACTATGCCACTCATGAACTGCATTATGAGTACCGCGCGATTATGATGGCCAGGATGGGTCTCAACTACTGGAGGAGTGAAAAGGAATGGGCAGACGATTGGATGGATCAGACATCCAAAAGACAGTATACGGAGAAGCAGGTTGCTGCCAAACTGCAGAAGATCAAGGCACACAGAGCAGTCAATGGAGATCACTCATTGCCACCATCCGAGTATGCTACTAAAGACTCTCCACCATTCACTCAGCAATTCAAATCTCCTGCCACAAGAAGATAGATGGCCGCAGCTGAGGAGCTGAAAAGGAAGATAGCAGAAAAATAAGCCGCACGAAAGAGAGAAGAGGATAGGAAGAAGATGTTGGAGCTTAAGGAATAGGTCCTTACTCAACTGGCCAACAAGTCTTCCAGGATGGAAAGATTTAGGCCTCCTTCTCCCATCACTGCTGTAGAAGAAGAAAGAAGGGAGAATGAACCTGCCCCACCAGCTCATACCGACCAACCATCCACTTCATCTCAAGCATTGGCTACCGCTGCCCCCATGCCTACTGCCCTGAATCAAATAGTGCTATCCGAGAAACCCCAAGTCATGACAATTGAGCCCTTGAGCTCCAGCTCTTATCAGAGGGACCTCCAGCAATTCATTCATACCATGGTAGGAAGGAGCATTGGAGAGCAACTGGTACCGATTGTGCGCACCAAAGTAACGAATCAAATGTTTGAGGCAAAAGACGAAATGCATGCTACCCTGCAAGATAACTTTGAGACCTTATCCACCGGTATTTTTGATGCGATCAAAGTGGGGGAAGAGAAGAGGTTAGCAGAGGAGGCAGAGAGACAAAAGAAGCAAGAAGATAGATTTCGTTGCCTTGAAGCTCGAAGACAACTGGAAGAAGACATTAGGAGACAGCGTGAAGAAGAAGAGAGAGAGGAGCAAAGAAGGATTGAAGAGAAGGAGAGAATCAGAAGACAAGAAAGAGAAACCGTTGTGGACGACTTCATGAAGATAACGATTGAGGCGCTATAGAATGTGAAGAAGACCACCGCCGGTTCCTCAAGTGCCCGAAATGCTGCTGATTCAGACTCCCCAACAACCAAGAAGTAATATCTCTCTTACCCTCATAAGTCTTCTAGTTGAAAAACATAATTTTTTTTTGTTTTAATTTGGGTATGTGTTTCTTGTACGACAAGCATGATATTATTAATGGAAACTAACCCAGGTTGAAGACAACATCTTATTGTCCAATGCAGATCTAATTGAACTAGCTAAAATTACACACTCAGTGTAATCAGCAAACTGCGTGGATTGATGATGTGTGTGAAATGTTCATGTGTGATTGCTTGATGAGATTATGTGAATGTGCTATGTACTAATCTGATAGAGGATTTGAAAGCCATTTACTTGTTGCAAATATGAATAATCGAGCAATACCCTTGATATTTTAAGGGGGAACATTTAGGAACCATACTGAGTCTACAGG
Organism: Plectranthus barbatus; assembly: GCA_026898455.1. Lineage (NCBI taxonomy): Eukaryota > Viridiplantae > Streptophyta > Magnoliopsida > Lamiales > Lamiaceae > Plectranthus > Plectranthus barbatus. The sequence continues at coordinate 50,203 of JAPKLW010002332.1, read as the reverse complement.
AGTTGAAGATGCTGAGAATAGACTTGATAGAAAACTTTTTGTAATCTCAGTAATCAGCTTTTCCATGATCAGTTAGAATTAAAGCTCAGGATTGAGGCTTTGATCGCACCAAAAAGGGGAAAATTGTTAGGAATATTGCTAGATATTTTAAACCCCTTGGTTGTCAATGATTTTGTAATTATGTTTTGGTGAATCAAAGCTCAAACCAAGCAATAGCCGATCTAGTTTCTAGAAACTTAGTATCGAGTCAAATGTAAAAGTCCTATTTAGGGAATATATATTCGAGTTGTAATAGAACTAGAAAATAAGAAGAATCAAGAATGCTGAAGGAATTAGTAGACTTGATGATTGCTGAAGACTGCTAAAAAAGGCAACAAAGGCTAGCAATACGGAGGAATGTTAATCAAGAATACTGAAGAAGTAACTCCAGCAAAATTCGAAGATCTTAGCACAGACTGCTGAGATGCCAACCGTATGCAAGCAGCCAACAAATGATCATCAGCAATCAAGAGAAACATTGGAGTCGTAAATCAGAAGGATCTAAATCACAAGGAAACCCGACAAAACAGAGAATATAACAATCATCAGACATAGAGGAGGTTTCAGGATTAAACGAAAAGATCCGTTCTGACAAAGGCGGCCACAGATAGAAGCTACGCCAATCAGAGACGAGGAGACTTGAAGAGTCTCTGTCCACTGCAGAAAAAGGAAGAACGAAGATAGGCGAGCAATGCCTTTGAGTCTAACAAATAAGATTCAAACAGCCGTTTGAATCCTCACCTATAAATAGGTGTCATCCTAACTTGATTCAAAGGTTCTGGAATTTCTACTCACAGAGATAACAAGAGAAGATCTAATCACTCTCTACATTACGCGAACTGATCCTAGCTAGTACTTGATTGAAGCTTTCCCACAAGCTATCATATCTGAAGCTCGAGACCTATGAAGTTTAGCTTCCAAGGTTATTTTGGGATTCTTTCTACTCTAGAAAAGAATCTAGCAGTCATGATTGTTGTGCAAGCGTGATTCTTACGGGCAACGCCAACACAAGGATAGGTTCTGGGAAGAACTATAAAACTCCCAGTAGTCGACGTTCAAGGAGAAGGGAGGTTTATCCTCTCTCTACAGAGCGACGAAGGTGAAGATTAAAGACCGAGGTGCTTGAAGGTGCGCGCTGACCAGACGGAGGAGATGCTCAACGTTAGAGATCAGGCCTAACCTTGTACTCAATCTTTTAGTGAATTTCAGTCAGAGGACTGAAGAGTGGACGTAGAACAGTTGTTCGAACCACTATAAATCTTTGTGTCTTTACTGCTTTATTTCGTTATATTGCACATTCGTGTATTTCAAACTCAACACATCAAGTGTTGTAGTATAAACTACAAACTAAATTAACGAATATTAGAGCTAAAACACATTTGATAAACACTTGCTAAGTCGAGACCTTAGCAAGATAAGTGCAAGATCATATTAATACTTCTGCTGCATATAAAAATACTCTGATCGGGGACCAACAGAAAATACGCCCAGTTTGGATATTTTCAATATTTTAGCCCAATACCTTGTTGAGATATATTTTCTCCTCTATAAATTTCTCATTAGGCTCGAAAATTAGACACTCTCTTTTTAGTTTAATTTTGAATATTATTTAAGCATTGGAGTTTTTTTCAAGACTTCAAGGTTTCTATTCCTTTGTAAGTTAATTTATGAACTTTAATAAGATGTCTTCTTTATTTCTCTCCATGTTTAGTTGCTAGAAACCCTAGCAGGTTCTAGGGCCTTGATAATCTTCTTGATGTATGTTTAAATGATTCAACTCGATAGCATGGTTTAATTCCTGTTTTAATTTAAAGGAATCTAGAATTAATGTAGGATCGAGAGATGAAATTAATCTAGATTTGTATTTATTAATTGAAGGACCGAAAGGTGAAAATTGGTTATTGGAAGAGGAATTAAATATAATCTATTTCTGTCTTAAACGGAAGAATTGATTATAGGATTAAATTAGATAATTATCGAGATTGATTAGCATGTGTTCTCGAGACCGAGAGGAGATAGACATATGTTAGTAATCTAGGATTTAAATTTCCAGAAAAGGAATTTAATCCATCTGAATCTAATTTTACCCCATTGCTGAGTTGATGAATTTTGCATGTTGATAGTTTGATTATCTGTCCTGGAATCTGTATCTTTATTTATTGTTTTCAAAAACCTTTATATTTCCTGTTTTGTCATCTTTCATTCCAAACGAAAACCCTTTTTCACGTTACTCAAATAATTATGATTTAGAAACTATAATTAGTACATGAAGTAGAATTGTCATACATTCCATCTGGGTTCGACATCTTGGTTATAAATTTATTTGCTTAAGTGCTATAATTTGTATGCAAATTTAGCATCGATCAACCATCATAACTCCATGAAAATCTCATAGACAAGATAAAAAAAATGGAGGTAAGCTCAATGGGGCTGACCAGTGATAATTTAATAAGTGAAGGGATAGTGTTTAGGATATTTGGCTAACAAAGATGGCCTAAAATTATTTTCTAGCATTGTGCACACTATGCAGTTTTGAAACAGAAACAAAGTAAGTTCTAGAGAAAACATAACATACAATTTTCACATTAAACGATTATAAGGCTCAAAAACTCACTTGGGTTCAATTTTTCTTCCACAATCAATTTCAATTCACTCAAACATCATGCAAGTGCAAGTTTCAATTCAATCCTTTCATACGGTATTCTACATTCGTAGGCAATTAACCACATTCAATTCAATTCAAAGTCATCATCAACCGATTTCAAACTCACAATCTTGTTTGGAATGATCAAACTCAACAATTTCCTAACACTATATCCATATTTTTTTCTAGGAAAAAATTTAAATAACAGAAAGCATAATAAATAAAAGATAGAGGGTTCCGATTCTTGTCCACATCCCCCAAACTTATTTCAAACTCAGAGAGTAGAAAAAATTTGAAAATCAGACAAGAAAATGAATGGTGCCTGGCAGTTGATCTCAGACATCAACTTTTTATCCTCCGGAGGGTTAGAATTGCTCGACGCTGACTTGTTTGACTGCTGGCACTCCGTGTCAATCGATGTATGATGTGTCGGTCAACACAGAGCCTTCTTGTCGACCCCGCCCTTGGGACGAAGTATGTCTCTGTTGACACCTCTGTGTCGATCGACACCAGACATATTGATTGATACAGAGGCCTTCCCTTGAATTTGTTTTTCAAAACAAAGTAAAGTAAACAAAACACACTTGAAAATTTAAAGGAAAACTGAAATAAAACAAGAAAAGGTTGGGTTACCTCCCAACAATACCTCAAGTCTCATGTCCAAGGGGGTCGGGTCCAGACTCTCCATCCCTTGGCATCCACCACGAACACCTTGTGATCTTGAATGATGGTAGTAAGCTCGGGAAGAGATGGTGTAATTTTCAATTTTGCCATCTCATTACTTCGCTCCCATTTAATGGCATCTCGCTCTACTCTTTCTTCTTCAGTTTCTTCCATTTCATCTTCAGAATCTTCAATTGATGTGATCCGGTTGCATTCAGACTACTGCCGGCTTTTGTCAATCACGAAGGTGATCTTCTGATCATTGGCGTGCATAGTGATCTAGCCAGTCCTACAGTTGATTGCAGTTGCACTTGTGTCCAAGAATTATCTTCCCAAGATGAGAGGCATGTAGATGTCTTCCTTCATGTCAAGCACTACAAAATTTGCAGGGAAGATTAGATGACCCACACAAATGAGAACATCCTCTAAAATACCTTTGGGGCGGGACAAAAATCGGTCCGCCATTTGAAGAGTTATTGTAGTGGGCCTCATCTCTCCAATGTTGAGGCGCTTGAAAATGAAATATGGCATTAGATTTATGCTGGCACCAGTGTCGCATAGTACCCTGTGGAATTTGATCCCCCTATCTCGACTGGGATTGAGAAACTACCTGGATCAGTCTTCTTGATCGACACTTGCTTTTGGAGTAGAAGACTGCATTGCTCGTGAAGTTTGATGGTTGAATTCTCTACATACTGATTATTTCACTCATCAGCTTCCGGAGGTACTTCATGTATCTTGGGATCTCCCTCAAGGCGTCAATGAGTGGTAAGTTGATAGTTACCTTCTTAAGATTTTCCACGAACCTTGCGAATTTTGAGTCCTCTTTTTGCTTGGCAAATAGTTGAGGGAAGGGCATTGGAGGAATGTGAGCATCTTTTTCAGTTGAATTTGTGCTTTGGGAACCCTTCTGTGTCAACCGAGATGCAGCTGCGTCGGACGTTGCACTCTGCTTGGCATGTCGATCAACATGTGGTGTGTCGATCGACATGTGCGTCTCGGTCAAAATCTCCTCTATCGGCTGCTGCTCCTCATCAATCGACATGTCATCCATGTTGATTTCTCTGTGTCGACTGACATGGGGTATGTCAGTTGATACAGAGGTCTCCTCTGCGAGAAAATCCTCCATCTCTCCCGAAACTCGTTTTGGGGCATCTTCGGACCTTTGTAGCTCGTCCCGGACCTCAAACTGATTGCCTTGCACTCTTTTTGGTTCTTGGGGTTCACTTCGGTGGTGCTGGGTAGCTTCCCTTGTTTGTGTTGCATCCCAAGCGAGGTAGCAATCTGACTGACTTGAGTCTCGATCATTTGCACATGCTTCCCAAGTCGATCCACCTTTGTGTTCACCCCTGCAACTTCTTGTTCAATCTTTCCAACCGGTAGTCTGAAGCTTTGATGAACTTAGATAACACCTCATCGAGACTATTCTTCTTCTCCATGATTTCACCATTTTGCATATTGAAACCAGGTGGAGGGTGTTCTGCTCCTTCCCCGCTGGGCTTAAGAAAACTCAGGATGCGGTCTAGGTGGGTAGTGCTGGTATCCCCCTTCCCGGTACTGATTTTGGTAGCCTCCTCAGTTCATGTAGTTGACATCGGCTATGGGATCAACCTGTGCAGCAACAACAATAGAAACATTAGTATTTAGCTTCTCCATCTCTCCCTTGAGCTACTCGATCTCCAACTTGAGGGTATCATCAATTTCCTTCTTCTCAACACCCTTGACTTGAGCCCTCCTCGGATTCGTCCACATTTGAATGTGCATGGCCTTCTTCTTGAACAACTTGAGGGCCTTGTCTGCAGATTTGCTCATAATGAAACCTTCAGTGGCATTGTCCACCAACTCTTGAGTTCTTTCATTCATTCCTCGGTAGAAGATGTGTGCCTGCTCCTTGGTATCCACTCGATGTCCAGGGCAGCTCCTCAACAGCTCATTGAACCTGCTCCAGGCCTCGAACAGGGACTTATCAATCCTTTGATAGAATTGCGGAATCTCCATCTTCTTTTGAATGATCACAGATGGTGGGAAGAAGGTGGAAAGGAATTCTGCTCGGAGATCATCCCAACTCCTGTTGCTGCTGCAATCAAGGGTCGTAAACCACGTTCGAGCTTGATCCTAAGTGAGAATGGGAACAGACACAGCCGGATTACATCCTGACAGACTCCGTTTTGCATGATAGTGTCACACACCTCCACAAACATCCGAAGGTGTGTGTAGGGATCCTCCACAGCTCAGCCACCAAATTGAATCTGCTGAACCATCTGAATCAGACTTGTTTTGAGTTCAAAGTTATTGGCGTTGATGCCAATAAAAAATCCCTCATTGCTGGGATGCGGTATATACTTTCTTGTCATGGCATTTGGATCCTCAACGTTGGAGTCATCTTTGCGCTGTCTTTCACGTTCCAGTTCCCTCTGCCTTCTTGCAGCCTCAGCTCATTCAGCTTCCCTTTCAGCCATCAACTGTCTGACCACATCTCTCATCTAGTTCACCTCTTGGATCAACAAAAGAGCATCCCTTGCTGTGATTTGCGTGTCCGGATCCTCCAAAGGTGGCATCTTAGGATCATCGTCATGGTTTTGATTGTGTGGCAGCTCCATCCCAGTGGTTGTGCTGTTTTTCTTCTTGTTGTGCCTTCTTCTGATTGTTGCCTCGATTTCTGGGTCAAAGACTTCAAGTGGCTTGCCTTGAGCCCTCGCGTTCATGCAAGACCTGAGAAAACAAACAAAATTGAAAAAATCAGCCGGCATTGATCGATAAAGGGCGTGTCGATTGACGCTATTAAACTCTCTGTGTCGATCGACACGCTAGATTTCAATCGATACAGAGGGTCGATGCAAAAAACCAACGCACGCCAAACACACACGAACAGTAAAATAAAATAAAAAACTCAATCCAATAAACTCAAAAACAAATTAGTAATAGAATAAATTCTAACAATCCCCAGCAATGGCGATAATTTGATCACCAATATTTTAACCAGATTAATTATAATATAGTGGCCAAATAAATTTATAACTAGGAATGTCGAACCCACAGGGAATGTAAATCGAACTTATCTTATGTACTAATTATAGTTTCCAAGTTCTTTGTTTGAGCAACTTGAAATCAGGGTTTTTGGTTTTTAAAATTAAAGATAACAAAAACAGGAATTTGAAGGGTTTTAAAACAATAATTAAAGATACAGATTCAAGGGCAGATAATCAATCTATCAACATGCATAATTCATCAACTTAACAATGGTGGGGAAATCAGATTCAATTGGATTTAACTCCTTGTTTGGCAATTAAACCCTAAATTACTAATGTGTGAATATCTCCTCTCGGTCTCAAGAACACAACATTAATCAATCCCAATAATCATAAGATTTAATCCTACAAGTAATTCTTCTTTTTGAGATAGAGATCAATTGCATTAAATTTCCTTTTCCTATTATCAATTTTCACTTCTCAGTCCTTCAATTGATAACTATAAACCTACATTCAATTTCATCTCTCGATCCTTCATTAAATCTAGATTCAATTAAATTAAATCAGGAAATTAAACCATACAACTGAGTTGAATTAATTAAACATGCATCAAGATCTATTTCTCAAAGCCCTAGAATCTGCCAGGATTTCTAGCGACAAATCATGAAAAGAAAGAAAGCAAACATTGTATTGATGAGCATAAAATAAACTTACAAAATTAAAGAGGAACCTTGAAGTCCTCAAAAACACCATTGCTAAAGAAATATTAAAGTCTAAAAGTTCTAAAGATGTCTCATGATTTTCGAACTGCGTAAGCTATTTATAGAGGAGAAATTGTATCTCAAATAGGTATTGGGCTAAAATAGAAGATATGTCCATATCAGGTGAAAAATTCCTTCCCGGGCTTCGGTGTCGATCGACATGAGTCATCCATGTCAATCTTCATCTTGAGCCCTTCTTCGATCATCATCCATCTTCCATGTCGATTGATAGAGGGCATGTCAATCGACATGGACCTTCATGTTGAGTTCCATCTCGATCGCTGCTATCGGTTGACATCGACCCTCCGTATCGATCGAAATGCACCATGTCGGTCAACATGGAGGGTTTTGCTCAGGTTTTCGGCTTGTCTTTCATGTCGGTCGACATCCCGTGTATCGACCAAAACAACAACTTCTCCATTTTGGCTCTTTTCATCACTTAGCCACTTTTTAGCCCTAATATCCTCTATCATACACTTATGCACAAAAATAACTAATAAATAAACATAAAACAACAAAAAAATGAGAAAAACATTGATAAGTGAGTGTATTTACTAGCTTATCACCCATCCAGAAAGCAATAGAATGCTCGCCCTGCTAATCGATCCAACATTTGATCCATGAACGACAAAGGGAATTGGTCTTTCTTGGTGGCTTTTTTCAGCTTCCGATAGTCGATACAAATTCTCCAACCTATGACTGTTCGAGTTGGTATCAGCTCATTTTTTCATTGGCAACCACGGTCATGTCTCCCTTTTTTGGAACACACTGAACTGGGCTGACCCATTTGCTGTCAGAAATCGGGTAAATAATCCCAACATCTAACCATTTGATAATTTCTTTTTTTTACAACCTCTTTCATTGCCGAATTCAGCCTCCACTGATGTTCAACTAATTCAGCATCGTCATCCTCTAGAATGATTTTATGCATGAAAATCGAAGGGCTGATTCCCCTAATGTCTACAATTGTCCAGCCAAAAGCTCTCTTTTGCTTGCTCAACACTGAGATAAGCATCTCTTCACATTCAGTTGACAGCGATGAAGAAATAATAACTAACAGAGATTAAGCAAGACCCAAATAAGCATATTTCAAATGCGTTGGAAATGGCTTCAATTCCAACTGTGGTGGTGACTCAATTGAAGATTTCGGAACCTTAAATTCCTTGTGAAGCGGTTTGTTGGGAAATTTGGCTAAGTTTCATTTCCCCAGTAGCTACTTGTTTAGATTCTAGTTTTGGTGTTTTGGTGGATCAAATCCTAAGTCCTACCAGCGTCAGTTTGTCTCTAGAATAGCTCTAGTCTCAAATGTAAAGTCCTGTTTAGGTCTTTTGAGTTGTAAGTCGCAGCTGATCAAGACTCATGCTGACACTGTTCACCAGCATGTGATGTACTTACCAGTTGAGAGAAGTCTCACCAGCAAGCGACTGACAAGACTCGTGCTGACACTGTTCATCAGCATGAGAAGAGCTAATGACTGGCTACTGTTCACCAGTTGGGAAGGTTTTCATCAGCAGGCGGCTGACAAACCTTACCAGCAGAATAGGTGTTCTCACTGACACTGTTCACCAGCGGTGAAGTCACCAGTCATGGGAGATTCCAAGAGTTAACATCAGACATATTGGTAGACTTAGATTGTGCCAGCGCAAGTCACCAGCAGAGACTGCCAGCACAAAATCACCAGAATGATCTACCAGTCGGATGTTACCAGCAGAATTCCAGATTCTCTCTCCCAGAGTCTTAGAGACAAAAAGAAGATTCGTCTGAGGAATAAACTGACAAAGTATGACTTTAAGGAGGATACCTTAAAGTCCATCAGTTACAAGACACCAGTTCCGATTCCTCGTACTGACGAATAGTGCCGTTCTGACATAAAGAGATCAATGTCAGATAAAGTGGACAAAAGCATGGCGCTTTCCGGAAATTCCTACCTGCCACCGTCAGAAGGACATGCGAGGACAGAGACCTTTTCCGGATGTGTCCAAACGGCTAGAAAATTTGAATGGGATCCCTCGGCTATAAATACCTGGGATCCACCAACATTCAATACTCTTCACCTACCGAAAGACTGCAAATTTATTACGCTCAAGCAAGTAGAAGCAGAACACTTTCGAGGCCTTTCTAAAGGCTATCCGTGTGTTGATTTATCAAACACGAGACTTCAAGCTTCCAGCTTGTAAGTTACAGATCTCTTTGGTGTTCTTTCTCTTCCGAGGAAGTTCACAGCAGCTCTTGTGCCAGCCAGCACTTGAGTTATTACGGGCTTTTGCCGTATTGAGAAGACACGTTCTTGGGAGAACTAAACACCCAGTGAAGCTGTGGAGGTTGAAGTGACGTGCTCGCACTCCACCAGCTGAGAAGAGAGTTGAAGAAGGACAAGGCCGGGAGCGGTTGATCTAGTGAACTGGTGGACGAGGCATTCACCAGCTAGAGATAGATCGTAGGACGCTTGTACCCGATTACTCTTAGTGAAATTTCCAGTGCTACGACTGGAGAGTGGACGTAGATCAGTTGATCGAACCACTATAAATCCTTTGTCTTTTATCAGCTTTCTGCATTTCATACTGATTTAAAACCCAGCACCCAAGTGCTGGTATATATCTGAAAACTGATATAACTGTGCAAACAAGGCAAAATATTCTAAGTCTTGAGCTACCAGCTGACGAGCCAGTCGCCAGTCAGCTGAGTACGCAGAGTGCAAGTTGACTTACCAGCTGACAAGGTCCCAGTCAGCTGAGTAACCAGCAGAGTGCAAGAAACGATTAACCACATTTTTCCGCTGCTAAGTTATACCCTGATAATCCGGGACCAACACGGTTGCATTCACTCAAACCTCTTATACTGGCCAGACGCCCACTATTCCTGTTTCAGCACGGCTCCTTCCTCTGTGGCCAGGACATCAGATTCTTTCAGCATTTCATCAGAATCACTCAGTACAAGACCATCCATATGCTCTCTTTCTACAATATCAAGTAAATTCATTCTGAAACAATTCTCTTCCTTGTCCAGAAACTTCATAGCATTACAGACATTAAAAGTCACTTGATCTCCATTGACTCTTATGGTAAGCTCTCCATTCTGGACATCTATCAATGCTCCTCCTGTTTTTAAAAAGGCCACGTGCTCAAAATCTCCTACGTCGATCCATTCAGTGTTGGTCGACGTGGCCTTCTTCCTTTGCGTCGGTAAATTTTCTTGAATTTCAGTCGAAAAGGACTATTTGATGGCTGATTTCTTCATCTTTTCATCACATTTTCCCTTATTTGATGTATTTTCCTACAAAACTCAGCACCACAAGCATAATACCCTCTATAATACACTCATGCTCAATTTATTAAGTAAAACGAACAAAAATGCATAAAAGAAATAAGAAAACAATGCGATAAGTGAATAGAATTATGAGCTTATCAGCGGCCCAGAATAATTGGCACCTCCTCATCAGCTTCAAAATCAAGAATGATAAAGTCGGCTGGAAAGATAAATCTATCCACCTTGACCAGCACATCCTTGATCTTCCCTTCTGCATATACGGTTGATCTGTCGGCTAGCTTCAACATCATTGTTGTTGGTCTTGCTCTTCCAATTCCAAGCTTGCGGAACACGGACAGCGGCATAAGGTTTATGCTGGCTCACAAGTCACATAATGCTTTACCCACATACTTTTCTCCAATCGAGTAGGGAATGGGAAGACTCCAGGGTCCTTCAGCTTCTCCGGTATCTTTTGTTCGAACATTGTGCTACATTCCCCAGTAAGAGCCACCGTTTCAAATTACACCAACTTCTTCTTTCTGGCCATAATATCTTTGAGAAATTTAACATAATTCCGCATCTGTTCCAGAGCATCCACCAACGGAATGTTGATATGCAATTGCTTTATAATATCCAAAAACTTCTTGTAGTGAGACTCAGCTTGTTGTTTAATAAGCCTTCCTAGATATGGAACAGGTGGCACATACTTCTTCGACACAGGCTCAGGTTGAGACTTCACGTCTGCATCCCTGCTCTATTCGTCTGCCTCTTTCTCTGCTGATGAACCAGCCTTCAGCACAACTTCTTGCTTAGGCTGTCCACTTCTCAACTCTACAACCTTCACTTGTTGTTGAGGTTCTTTTCGTGGCCTTCGATCATGAGTATCACTTGGTAATTACCCTTGCAGTCTGTTGCGCAACTCGTTAGGTACATGGCCCATTTGCACTTCCAGGTTTCTGATGGAAGCTGACTGGCTTTAGATGAGAGCATCCTGGCTCTGTATTCCAGCATCACTTTTTAGAATAAACTCCTTCATCAATGCCTCCAATGGGTTGTTTTGATTGGCTTGGTGCGCAGTTTGCTTCTGTTACTGAGCCATTTGATATGGTTAATACGGCATAACCGGTCTTGATTCCCTACTGACATTTGTCCTTGCCCTTGTGTTTATCCTTGAGCAGCCCAAGAGAAATTTAGGTGATTCCTCTAGCCATGGTTATATGTGTTGGAGTAAGGATTACCCCTATGCTGATTATGCTGTCCTATATAGTAAACCGATGCTGGATTAGAAGGACAATCATCAAAGATATGACCCTCTCCACAATACACGCACGAAATTAAAGTAGCCACACTCATTGGAGTAGGTGGTCATTAAACAACAGGTTGAGCTTGAATAGGTGTGTATATTGTTTTCTCCATTTCCTTCATTTTGCTTCCCATTACAGCAATTTAAGCAGTTAATGTTGTGGCTGGATCAACTTCCAAGACACCAGCAACTTTATGCACTCCACCCAGAACAACTCTCGCGTTACTCCACTAATAACGGTTTGCTGTAATATTTACCAAAATCTCCACTCCTTCATTGTATAACTTCTTTAAGATTGCTCCATTAGGTGAAGCATCCAGCACCAGCCTCGCATTTCCAGTTAGACTATTATAGAATGTCTCCAATTGAATACAATGAGAATCCCATGTTTAGGACACTTCCGTATCAGCTCTTTGAAGCGCTCCCATGCTTCTCCCACTGATTCATCTTACTGATGAAATGACATGATATCATTTCGGGATCTTGAATTCTTTGTCGGCGGAAAATACTTATTAAGAAACTTCTTGGCCATAATGTTCCATGTTGGCATTGAATCTGCTGGCTGAGACATAAAGAAGGTTGGTGCTCTATCTCGCAAGAAATAAGGGAACAATCTAGTACGCTAGGCCTCGGCAGTAACTTGTGGAAATTTGAATGAGCTGGTAACTCCCAAGAATGCTCTCAGATGAAGATGTGGATCCTCTTGAGCTTGACCACTAAACTGTCCAATAGTATGCAGCATCTGGAACATGACGGGTTTCAGCTCGAAACTCACAGCATCCATCTCTGGTACTTCAGGATTCATCTCATTGAATTGATGCTCAGCATAAGCACGAATCGCCCTAGTCTATCATTGGCTAGAACCACAACATCATGAACTACAGGTTGATTTGCCATGTTTCTTCTCCTTAATCTTTGGTTTCTCTTATTTTTTCGGAACGTCCTTTTGATCGATGCTAAATTCGCATACAAATTATAGCACAGGGCAAATAAATTTATAGTTAACCCGAAGGTTTGTCGAACGCACAGAGACTGTATAACGAGACTATTTCATGTATTAGCCATAGTTTCTAAATTATAATTGTTTGAGCAATTTGAAATCAGGTTTTGGTTTTGAAATTGAAAGATGGCAAAACAAAATTTAAAGGGTTTTGAAAACAGTAATTAAAGAGACACATTCTAGGGAAGATAATCAAATTATCAACATGTAAAAATCATCAACTCAACAATGGGGAAAAATTAGATTCAAATTGATTAAATTCCTTGTTTGGCAATTTAAACCTAGATTACTAATGTGTGACTATCTCCTCTCGGTGTCAAGAATACATCATTAATCAATCTCAATAATTGTTTAATTAAACCTACAATTGTATCTTCCTTTTAAGACAGAAAACAAATGCATTCAATTCCCTCTTCCTATTATCAATTTTCACCTCTTGGTCCTTCAATTAATAACTATAAATCTAGATTAATTTCATCTCTCGATCCTTCATTAATTCTAGATTCGATTAAATTAAAATTGGGAATTAAACCATGCTATCGAGTTGAATAAATTAAACATGCATCATGTTAGGAAAATATTCCTTGATTTATGTTGTAAATCCCTCTTTAGGATCAAATTGTAAAAGTTTTGTTGAATCAAAGCTTAATTAGTTTGGTTGATCATTGCTGAATTCTAGATAGTCTAGCAACTCAGTGTAATGTCCTGTTTAGGAAATATTTGAGTTGTAATAGATTAGAAGTGCTTGTGGAAGACTGCTGAAGGATTCAGCAGTTGAAATGAAGACTTCGGAATTCTGGATGCTAGGAACGTTCTCAGCAGTCAAGCCAATTGCTAGAGAAGTTAGCAGACAGAAGTGGTTGCTAAGGAGATAGCAGACAAAGTGCTAAGAAGAATGATTGCTAAAGTGCTAGCAAGTCATATGCTAAAGGGAATGACTGCTAGGAAGCTAGCAAGTCATATGCTGAAGGAAATGACTGCTAAGGAGCTAGCAAGTCATATGCTGAAGAGACTGCTAGGAGTATTTGTCAGCAGTCAGCAGTAAGAAGATAGCGGAATGCTGAAAGAGTCAGCATTCGCTACTACGAAAGGAAGAGAGCAGAATGCTAAAGGAGTTAGCATTCACTATTTACTTAGCAGATTGCTAGAAGCTATAACAATAAGGAAACAAGATATCAAGTGATAGCAGAATGTTGAAGGAGTCAGCATTCGCTAAGACTTAGAAGATTGCTAGAAAGAGCTCAGCAATCAAAATGCTTAGCAGAGTATTCCCAGCATTCTCCGATAGAATGCTAAGCAAGGAAATACCTAGCAACACTTGCTAAGACGCCCGTTCTGACAAAAGTACAACCAAGGACGATAAGCTTTCCCAAAGTAGGTGATAAAGCACTGTACACGCCAGAAAGGACGAAAAAAGTAGACACTCTTTTGGACGAGGAAGACCGTTGTGTCTAACGGGTATGGAGATTCAAGTTTTGAATCTCCAGATATAAAAGAGAAGTCCAAACAGAGAGAGACTACTACTGCTCATACTTCTACTCGCACAACTACAGAACGAACAAAAACAAAAGGAGATTCCTTTGACAAAGCGAACAAAGCAAAAAGAGAGTAGTCAGTTGAGAGCTTCTTTAAGAGAAGAATTTAAAGCTCTCAACAACCGTAGTGTCCCCTCATTGAATATCTGACACTACATTGAAGAGATTCCTTGACTTTGCTCAAGAATCTAATCATTGGGATAACTTCCATCCTAGGAAGCATCCAACAGTCACATCTCTGAAAAGAGATTGACTATCACGGGCTGTTGCCAAAAACCCCAGGAAAGTTAGAAAGGAACTATAAAGCTTCCATTCGAGTAAGGCAAGTTTTACGAAGGTCCCGCCCTTGACTTAGCCGGAGCTGCCGTCTGAAAGATACAAGTAACGGAGGATAGTCTTGTAGTGGCTGGCTCGAAAGCTCACCACCTGCTGCAGGAGATAGGCGATTCCTTGTACTTGATAATATATTTTTAGTGAAATTCTCAGTGTTCGACTGAGGAGTGGACGTAGATCTTTAAGGATTGAACCACTATAAACCCGTGTGTTCTTTACTATTTTATTATTTCTACTGTTTGATTTAAAACCTAGCAACCGCAAGTTGCTAGAGTATATCTCTGAAACAATCTTAATACCTACCTTGAGCTAAACATTTGGAAAAGAAACTAAGTGCAAGATACTTAATCATTCCGCTGCATTTGTTAAAATAGTCTTCCGCTGCTTTTAACAACGACTCTGATTTGAGACCTACAAGTGGTATCAGAGCGGTAGGTCGTAAGACTTACTGCTTCTGAGTCGCTTCGACCAGATCTATATTTTCCTTGCACTATTTGTGTTGTTTGTTTAGCTCAGGAACAACAATCTTGCCAAGATGAACCATACTCTTCCAAAGTATAACAAGGAGAAGTTCAACTCATGGCAGAAGATGGCCACCATCCAGCTCCAAAGTATACATCCGGAGATGGTGGACGTTCTCTCTAAAGGACCCATCAAGATAATGAAGCTAAATCTCTTTGTCGGTCCAGTTGCTGAGGGGCAACCAAGACCACCTCCAATGGTCGAGAAGACGTTCGAGGAATGGACGGTCGAGGACAAGAAGAGAGCTCAGCTGGAGTACCTAGCCAAGAAGCTGATTCTTGATTGCTTACCCCCGTTGATGGCTGATAAAGCCCTAGATTTTGATACAGCTAAGGAAATGTGGGACTTTGTGTGCGCATCTTCCCAAGAGACAGACCAAATGAAGCGAAATAAACTCCAGGTAGCTGTTGATAAATATGAGTCTTTCTCTATGCTTGCAGGTGAATCCATTCAAGCAATGGAAGAAAGATTCAACACCATCATGGGAGAGCTCCGGAATTTGGGAAAGACATGATAATGGAGAGATGAATAACAAGATCATCTCCAAACACTATCCCAGGAGCGATTGGTTTGTAAAGATGACAAGCTTGAGCGAAAAAGATCTCAGCAAAATGTCCACATCTGAGGTATTTGCTCAACTTAAAGCTCATGAGTTTATAATACAGCCATCCAAGAAGAACGAAGTAGCTGTTGCTCAAACTTCGTCAACAAGTGTTGTACCCTCGGAGGACTTAGCATATTTTGCTAAGAAAGATGCTGGAAAGTGGAAGCCAAGGAAGCCCTTCCACAACAATGAAAGATCTGCACCAGCTTCCCCAGCGAAGGAGGTTACTTCAACCTCAGGCTCACAGCATGTAGATCTCAAGATCAGTGAGCTGGAAGAGCAGATGAAAAAGCTTCAAAAGCTTATGCTGGAAGCCAAAGCCGAAAAGGAAGCCAAAGAGGCCAAGCCCACATCATACTTTCGCCCAGGAAAAAGGAAGCCTAGGACGTGCTTCGAATGTAATTCGCTAGATCATCTAAAGCACGAATGTCCTAAGGTGAGCCAAGAGGAAAGGGAGCGCCTCAAGCAAAGGTTTGAGAGAAGAGCTGTCAAAGCGGTCACAAGAGCGTTGCTGACAAGGACAGAGGTGCCTGACATCCCTGACAATGATGAGGAATACTATTCATCAGAAGAGGATGATGAGGAGGCCATGCTGGTCTTGATAGCAGATATTGTTGATGACCAAGATGCTGAAACTGAGCAGAATGCTGAGTCGGCTCTAGCAGTCGATGCTCAGGAGGTACATCTTACTAGCGTTCCTAGTTCAGCAATCATGCATGAATCGGAGGATTCTTTTTTAGATTCCGAGGATGATTATCTCACAAAGCTTTTAATAGAATTTTCAAAAATATACGAGATAAAAAATGATATTGTGGGAGAGAATACCTCACTAAAACTTAAAGTTACATCTTTGACCAAGGAAGTCGAAAGACTAAGGTCTGATAGTGAGGAGCTTTTGAAACTCAAAGCTGATTACTCCAAGCTTTCTGAAAATTTTCAAATTATTGAAAAGGAGAATTTAGCTTTAAAAGACAAACCTAAGGAGGATTGCATTTGTGCTTACACATCCAGCAAGACAGTTCTAAGTGCCATTGTTAGCCAACAGAGACATCATTCTGATAGATCTGGAATAGGGCTTGGTTGTGTTGAAGCCGTAAGAAAATCCTCTAAGGGAGTTTTGAATAGAAATGCTGAATTTTCTAAGCAGAAAAAGATTTCATTCATTTCTGCTGGAAAAGTCAATGCTGAGAAAGGTAAGGAAAAGACTATTGCTGAGTCATCAACTGCTAAGCAGAAATATTGGCGTAAGCATGCATCTGCTGGATCTCAGCAGAGTACCCAGCGAATGTCTGCTAAGCATGTATCTGCTGGACCTCAGTAGAGGATCCAGAGAATGGCTGGTAAGCCACACTCAACAGAGTCTAGGATAAATGCTGAGCATTGTGCATCCAATGCTAGGATAGCAAATCCTTCCTTCCATAGGGGCAAGCAGGTTCAATACCATGCTGTAAGACCGTTGTACCAGCAGTACACACCACATAGGAGGAACACCTATGTGAGGCCTGAGTCCAACCATTTTTCTTCTAAAAGGAATGTGAGGCTAAGCACACTACTCCACCTAGATCAAATTATGCAAAGTTTGCTTATCCAACCAAGGTCGAGAAAGGTGCTAAGAGTGATGTCAAGAAGAAAATCTTGAAGATCACTAAGATGTGGGTTCCAAAAGGGACCATGATCCATGCTAATCCTGCAGAATCCGATGCTAAGCGGGTACGTAAACAAAATTGTTGTTTGTTTTGCAGGAACAGGATCCAAGAGCTAAGACATCCGGAATGTCAAATGAATGGATCCTAGATAGTGGCTGCTCAGGACACATGACGGGCGAGAAGAGTTATTCTCCGAACTGCAAAGAGTTTATGGCCCCACAGTCATGTTTGGCGATAACAGCAAAGGTCGAGTGATTGGAAGAGGCTGCATCGAGCAAGATGGCATGTGGATCATCAATGTTGCCCTCGTTTCCAACCTCAAGCACAACCGACTAAGCATAAGCCAACTATGCGAGAATGGGTATAATGTATATTTCATTAATACTGGTTGTGAAATTGTTGATAGTGCTACAGATGAAGTGAAGCTCAGAGGCATCCACAAATGTGGCCTATACACCGTTGATTGGCAAAGCGGTCAACAACATTCATGCTTCGTAGCATTCAACAATGAAGAGACAAATTGGCTATGGCATAAGAGGTTAACTCATCTGAACTTTAAAACCATTAACCACCTAGCCAAGCACAATCTTGTTGTAGGATTGCCTGAGGTGACCTTCAGAAAGGAAGGCGTGTGCAAAGCTTGCCAACAAGGGAAGCAGACCAAAGCATCATTCAGAACAAACCCGGAGAAGGCCACTTCAGAAAGAATCCTTGAGCTTTTGCACATGGATTTATTTGGCCCAGTCACTCCAGCCACTGTAAGTAAAAAGGTTTTTACACTTGTGGTTGTTGATGACTTTTCCAGGTATACGTGGGTCCGATTGCTAAGGACCATGGATGAAGTGAAGCTCATCCTTCCAGAGCTGATTCTCAAGGAGCAGAATAGCAAAGAAGTCACCGTTAAGAGGATTCGATCGTATAATGGGACTGAATTTTGCAATGGTATTCTGATGGATTTTTATGCCGAAGCTAGGATCGCGCATGAGAAGTCCATTGCTAGGACACCCCAGTAGAGTGGTCTAGCAGAGAGAAGGAACATGACCTTGAAGGAAGTAGTGCGGTCAATGCTAGCCGACTCTGAGCTGAGTGGAAAGTATTGGGGCGAAGAGGTCATGACTGCCTGCTACACTCAAAATAGGAGTGCAATCAATGGAAGATTCAATAACACTCCTTATGAAGTGTACAACGGTCGTAAGCCTTCCATAACTCATCTACGTGCTTTTGGTTCGACATGTTATATTCATAACAATGGGAAGTCGAAGCTTAACACTTTTTCGCCTAAGTCTGATGAAGGTGTGTTCCTTGGATATGGACATCCTTCTCACAAAGGCTACAGAGTGTTAAACAAGACGACTCAAGTTGTGGAAATAACATGCAATGTTATTTTTGATGAGTCTACTTTAGTGAGCAGGATTATAAGAGAGAAAAAGGATGACAATCATGAGGCTAATGATGTCCATGGTCAATCTATCTTGAATTCTTTCGAAAATATGCAGATTGATCCGACTAAGTCGATAAATGATTGCAATCCAACTCAGTCGCATTCAGCAGGTGACCAAACTGCTGAACCGACCGATGATGCTAATGATCATGCTGAGCCCCCCAACCAAATTTATCTTAATGATAATTTGGAGATTCTGGGATCGATCGATGAAGAAGATGAAGATATCCCAAATCCAGGACAGATTGCTGAAGGAAGATTGGGTGTTGCTGAGGAGATCGCTAAGGATGATGCTGAAATTCCAGATGCTGAGATCCCAGCTGCTGAAGTCCAGAATGCTGAGATTCCTGTTGCTGAGATGCTGGATGCTGAGATTCAGACTACTGAGGCCCAGAATGCTGAACCTGAGGTGATTGCTGAGGAGAATGTTCTAGCAGAGAACAATTCAGCAGGCGAAGCTAGCAATGCAACCCCAGCACCCAGCAATCCAAGACAGATATGGCTACGTGATCACCCCTAGATGCTGTCATTGATGACGTCAATGATCCAGTAAGGATGCGACAAGGAAATGCGATGCTAGCGTGCTACATATCGCATGAAGAGCCCACTAAGGTTGAAGATGCTCTACAATCTCCAGATTGGGTGAATGCTATGCAGGAAGAGCTAGCAGAGTTCACGCGCAATCATGTCTGGGATCTAGTAGACAGACCCGAGCATCAAAGCATCATTGGGACGAAGTGGGTCTTCAAGAACAAGAAAGATGAATCAGGAACGGTCATCCAAAAATAAAGCGCGTCTAGTAGCGAAAGGATACAGGCAATGCGAGGGAAATGACTATGATGAAGCATTTGCTCCGGTAGCTCGACTGGAAGCAATAAGGTTGTTTCTCGCATATGCTGCCCATAATGAGTTTTCAGTTCTGCAAATGGTCGTGAAAAGTGCCTTTCTTAATGGTGAGCTCAAAGAAGAAGTGTATGTTGAGCAACCACCAGGCTTCGAACAAGGAAACCAAGTTTATAGGCTAAGGAAAGCCTTATATGGTTTAAAGCAGGCACCGAGGGCATGGTATGGAACTTTGTCCAAGTTCCTGCTGGACAATGGTTTCAAGAAAGGGAAGATTGATCAGACTCTCTTTAGCATCAAGGATGAAGGAAGCATTTTACTTGTGCAGATATATGTCGATGACATTATCTTTGGCTCTAAGAACCTAGTGCTATGTGAGAAGTTCTCAGAGCTAATGCAAAGTAATTTCCAAATGAGTATGATAGGGAAGATGTCTTATTTTCGGGGACTTCAAGTTCAGCAATCGAGTGAAGGGATCTTTATACATCACAGGAAGTATACAAGAGATCTCATTGCGAAGTATAGTCCAGAGAAGACGAAGAGTCTAAGGATTCCAATCAGCACGAGTTGCTAGATCTCCATTGATGAAGGAGGAGAACCTGTGAATCTTACACTTTACAGAGGTATCATCGGATCCTTGCTATATCTTACAGCTAGTAGACCAGATATTTCTTATGCCGTAGGAGTTTGCGCGAGATATCAAGCAAATCCTAAGAAGTCGCATTTGGACATTGCTAAGAGGATCATCCGATACCTCAAGTGCACCGAAGGTCTAGGAATTTTGTATCCAAGGTCTGATGGGCTAGCACTCATTGGATATTCTGACTCAGACTTTGGAGGGTGCAAGATTGATCGAAAGAGCACGAGTGGCACCTGCCAATTCCTTGGACACAAGCTAATAAGTTGGTTTATCAAGAAACAGCACTCTGTGGCGACGTCTACAACCAAAGCTGAATATGTAGCGGCCGCAAGTTGTTGTGCGCAAGTGTTGTGGATTCGGCAACAACTTCAAGATTATGATATTGCTCCAGAATGTGTGCCAATGTACTGCGACAACAATAGTGCTAGGTGCATTACTAAGAATCCTGTTCATCATTCCAGGATGAAGCACATTGACATCCGACATCATTTTATCAGAGATCACCAAGAGAAGCAAGATATCGATGTTCAATACATATGCACCGAAGATCAGCTTGCTGATATCTTCACCAAGCCACTTGCTGAGGCCAGATTCAAGGAATTATGTCTGAAATTAGGTCTCATGGAGTTAGAAAAGGATGGGGATGAATGAGTTCAAACTCTCATTCTTTCTGGATTTCTTGGATTTTCAGAGAACATGGAGGAGAAACCTCTCCTAGCTTACGTTGTTGAGATGCTGATTCTTGTTGCTGAGATATGGTTGCTAAGCTATTGGTTGCTGAGTCCAAGCCCTCAGCAGATCTTAAGTCGTGTGATATTACACTATGTAATATGCAACGTGTAGCAACAAGTGGTTCAGACGTTTGCTAGAGGTTGATTGCTGAGTCCGAACTCTCAGCATTTCGTCGAAATGCTATGTTATAGTTCTCTACAAGTGGTACAGACGGTTGCTAAGAAATATTTGCTGAGTCCAAGCTCTCAAGTGGTGTCAGCAATCAACACGTGGATGCTAGATTTTGGGTGCTAGAATATGAGGATGATAGAATCTGGATGCTGAGTCCAAGCTCTCAGCAGTCCATATGAGTGCTACGGATTCCAATGCTAGCAGATTGCTGAGTCCAAGCTCTCAGCAATCTCCGAAAGTCAAAGCGCGGATATTTTGAATTTCAAATCCACTAAGTGTGTCTGACACGGTGCATTTAATGCGTGCAACTGGCTGCGACAAACCAGGAATCGACACGTCAAAAGTACTCGATCATTTTGGGGACTGGGTCACCATACGAAGAGTCTCCACTCTCCTGAACCGTCGATTAGATCTGAAGCGATTCTCCCCCAACCATCAGATCCAGCACTCAGAAGGTATATCAATCGTACTTCGTCGAATTTGCAAACCTTCTACATTCTGAATCTTTGAATCCCTAGCTTTCAAAATTTCCAAACTCTCGAAATTCCTTTGATTCTCTCAAATTACTCAATCATGTCTATAAATCCTGAATCTTCCTCTTCTACCCAAAAGCCTCCTGCAACTGAAAACCCTCCAAAGTTAATATTACGTCCTATCGATGGCACGCCTCTACATGAAAGGCATGCACCAGTTTTTACGATGATAGTGAAGAAGGAGGATATCGATGACTCGATTCCATATGCTCAGCTGGTCACTCTTGCCCGCAAGAAGGAGCAATCTGGGCTCTCTAATGCTCAAAAGAGAGCAGCTCAGATTATGAAGGATAGGATCTTGTACACACCTCTTGCTGCTGTACAATTTCTGGATTGGGTTATGGATACGTTGGCCAAGGAGGGGGTAGTCCAATAATTGTCGGCTGAACCATTGAGGTTTCACCCTCATATGGTTTCGGAGTTCTATACCACGGCAGTGATAGCCGATGATTACAAGTCCTTTACAACCTCTATTTTTAGGACGTTGATTACGGTGACTGCTGAGGTCCTCGCTAAGACGTTTGGCCTTCACAACTCAGGTGAACGTGTCACTACCTACAAAGTTGTGAATACAGATGAGATGAAGGCCAGATGGGGAGAATGGAAAAGGCCCGAAGTAATAGAGGAAGCCAAGCATCCATGGAAGGTTGCTACCCCGACAAATCAGTTTACAGAGGATTACAAACTCCTCGCTGATTTAGTCATTAAGATGTTCCAATGCGACACGGGGTCGTATTCGGAACTATCTGCGAAGAAGTATGCTGTGTTGATGGCATTAGTAGTTGGAGTCCAAGGGAATTGGGCTCAATTCTTTTTCGAGCGGTGGTTGGACCACGCGAAGAAGAATGTGAAGATCAAGCAGGAAGGGATATTCACATCTAATGTGAATTTTGGGTTGAAGATAAGTAAGCTTATTGAAACCATTTTTCAGAAGGATGAGCTCGACAGGGGCGAGGCGTTGATCCCCACAGACTTCATTCCTCTGACGAAGAAGGCGTCGCACCCTGCTGATATGACCCGCCCAATCATACTGAAGGGGAAATCCAATGTTGACCCCAACATTCCTACTTCTCCTGTTGACATGTATCCATCAGAGTTGGCAGTCCAACAGTTGGAGCAGGCAATCCCAATGACTGCTGAGGAGATTGCCGCTGCTACGAAGACCTCAGAGATAGAAAGATATTTCAGGGATCTTGATGAGATAGAGAAGCTAGGAGATCTTCCTACGGAGCAGATTGAGGAGTTATTTTTCCAAGAAGCAATCCGAGCAACCTGCTCAAGTTTTGGGTCAGCTTGCAGTGTCGATACCCAAAAGGAAGTGGAAAGAAGCTGGTTCTCCTGAGAAGAAGAAAAGGACAAGAAGGAGGCTCGTTAAAATAGCCGAGAAAGAATCTGTTCAGAAGGAAGCTTCTGCGAAGTCAGCATCTGATAAGCCTGCACCTACTACACCGGCTACTGCGGAAAAAGCTTTAGAGAAGACTCCCGCTGCTGAGACACAAAGGAATGTAAGTCCACTTTCCTCTAAGCCACTATCAGAAAGATTTAAAGCTTTAAGGGCGAGAAAGAGGAAGAGGACGATATCGAGGAAGTTACAGGAGAAGAAGAAGTTCAAGAAAGTGATGGAGGAAATCACTTTTGATGCGAGGGATCGCAACTTCGAGCAAGTAAAGAAAGCTGCTGATGAGCGTGCTGCGAAGAAAGCTGCTGGCCAGCTAGCAGCCAGGGAAGCTGCTGAGTTGTTAGTTAGCACGAGCAGCTGAGGAGGCTACTTCGATGAGGAAATGGAAAGGAAAGGTTACAGCTGAAGCTTCCAACCCTCTGACAGAGAAAGATGCTCTATCAGATAGCGAGCTCGACGCTTTGCTGGATGAAGGAGTATTCGATGCTCCTGAGCGTCCTCTTGGCCGAAGAGATGTTGTTATCAGGGAGCTTGCTGCTGCGCAAGGAGGAAGCAGTAGTGCTCAACCCGTAATCCAAGAGGAAGTAGTTGCTGGAAGTTCTGGATCCGGAATGCATGCTGAGCAAGTTGCTAGCAGTGCTGGAGGTGCTAATGCTGAGGGCAGTGCTGACATTTCACACGTTGAGGAGAGGGCCAACAACGACATTCCCACCGCTGCTGAGCCAGAGCAGACACAGCCAGAGCAGACCCAGGATGAACAGATTTCAGAGGAAAATGATGAAGGTTTCTTAGCTTCCTGCTATTCCGATTCAGATTTCGATGGGGAATCTGAAGACGTTTATGATGCCCGCTTTCTGAGGAAGATTCCAACTGGGCATAATGAGGCATTGCGAGTTCCTTTTAAAGGACTCCCTGGGCGACGATTCAAGATCAGGCGTGTAGCGCAATGGTGTGCGCCAGTGTTCCTTGAGGAGGAGGTAAATGCTGATCTTTTCCCCATGATTTCTGATATTGAAGAATTTGTTTTGGCTAAAATAGAGAGGGATATAGCCAACATTTTCTATGTTGAGATTGATGAAACGACACCGGAGGGCAAGTTATTGGGAATGGAATAGGCGTTGGAAGCTGTTTGATTATATCATGCATCAACTCTGCTTTGAGGAGAGGATGCTGATCATAACCACTAAAGGCCTGAATTTCTAGAGAAAGGAGGAACAGTGGGCAAATGATTGGATTGATGAAGCGTCGGGGACCAAACAATTTTCAGATAAACAAGTCCTCACAAGGCTTCAAGCCATCAGGGTCCACCAGATGTTCTCCGCTTTTAAATCTCTGCCCAAATCAACTTTTGCTCCTGATGGGCACTCCGATGCTAGGATTGAGCTTTCAAAGCGTCAAGCAAAAGCAGCTGCTGAATATCACAGACGACAAGCAGAGTATGAACCACAGAAGAAGGAAAGATTGCTGCTAAAGATCAAGAAGAAATTGCAAAGAAACAGAGCCGAGAAGACCAGCTGATTGTCTTTTTCTTGGAGGAAGATATCTTGGAGATGACAAAAGCTGCTCATGCTGCTGAAATACAAGAAGCCAGGGCTGCTAAGCTTGCCAAGGCCCTGGAGGAAATCTGGAATATGGAGGAGGCTGAACTCCTAGCAGCTGTTGCTCAATATGCTGCTGCACTTGCCAATGAAGCAGAAATTGATGATCTTGCTGAGGCACAAGCGAAGGCCTGGAAGCTAGCAGAGGAGGAGCGCCTAGCAGAGGAAGCTGAGTACTTGATTGCACTTGCTGATGAAGCAGAGGCTGCTGCTCTTGCTGAGGCAGAAGCTAAGGCATGGAATCTCGATGAAGCCGAGCGCATAACTGCTGAAATTCTATACTGTGAGGCGCAGAATAATTGGTATGAAGCTGAAGCCATGGATGTTGATCCGATCTCTGAAGTTCATCCATCTACTAGTGGCGGAGAGCTAGTAATCACAACTTCTGCTATGGATGTTCTTCCTGTAAGTTCCCATACTTTCCACTCCTATGTTAATACTGCTGTACAATATGCGATTCAGCATGCCCTCTCCACCATTATTCCCATGGCCGTAAATGAGCGCGTGGCCATGGAGGTTGCTGATGTGCGGAGAGATGTGGAGGAGGTGCGGAGTGAGATTGCTGAGGTTAATGGGGCAGTATCTGAGGCAAAAGAAGATATTTCTGGAGTGAAGAGGGGGATGGAGATCATGAAAGAAGAAGTCGAAGACTCTCTGCAGAAGCTTGTCCAAAGCGTTAACTCCTTCTCGTCCACCTTTTTGGCTGCTATCAAAGAGGGGGAAGAGAGGCGAATTGCTAAAGCTGAGAGGCGCAAGAAGGAAGAAGAAGAGCTTGCTGCTCAAGAAGAAGAAAGGAGGATAGCAGAAGAAGAGCTTAAAAAGAAGGAGATGGAGCTCAAATTGAGGAGAATTGAGATGGAGAACGAGAGACTTGCCAAGAAGTTAGAGAGGGAGACTGCTGAACGTGAAGCAAACAAAGAGTTATTCGAAAAGTTCATGCAGATGGCGATGAGCAAATTTGATGATATTGACAAGAAGCCTGCTCCTGACTCTTGAGTTGGATTGAATGCTATCTTTCTGTTGTCTTTTTCAGTTTCTGTACTTGTAACATCTCAAAATCATGAATGAAACTGAATCAGACTTAGACAATTTCTCATTGTCCACTTCTGATATTTTTGCGTGTCTTAGTTTATACACACTACTCGTGTGTTCAACAAAATCGCATGTGGATGCTGAGTTATTTGTGTGTGATTGGTTGGTAAATGCTTGCTGAGTTGATTGGGTGCTAGATTTTCTAACTAGGGAAAATTTTATTGTGAAGGGACAGTGTTTAGGATATTGGGTTAACAAAGATGGCCTAATATCATCTCCTAAACTTGTGCACACTATGCAGTCTCAACGCAGAAAATAGGCAAGTTCTAGAGAAATCAAAACACACATGTGAATCTCACATCAAACGAAATAAAGGCTCAACTTTTCACACAAGGGTTCAAAAATTTTCTTCCCCAGTCAATTTCAAATCAGCTCAATCAGCATGCAAGTATAAGTGTCAGATCAGTCCTATCCTGTGGTATTCTACATTCATAGGCATCTAACCACAATCTCAATCAATTCAAACTCAACCCTCAATCAATTCTAATCTCACAATCTCATTCAGGTTATCTCAAAACTCAAAATTTTTCCCACAAAATAGCATAAAATAGAAAAGAAAAGAATTTAAAGACGGAAAGCAGAATAAATAAAAGATAGAACGTTCCATCTCTTGTCCACATCCCCCCAAACTTATTTCCAACTCGAAGAGTGGAATAAATTTGAAAATCAGATAAAAGAGGGAACGATACCTGGCAGTTGATCTCAGACATCAACTTTTTTATCCCCCGGAGTCTTAAATCACCATCAGGGAGGTCGGGTCCAGACTAGCCTTTTCACGACCTCCTCTCCATCTTTGTTCTTGACAACTTGCATCCCCCATTTCTTGGCGTCTTCTTCCAGAAGGATCTTGTGCATGCATAATGAACGACTGACCCCTTTGATATCCCCCAAAGTCCCCCCACTGGCGGACTTGTGCTTCCTGAGATGTGCCGGGAGCGTCTTAAGTTCCAGAATTGACGGATCAGAGTTGGATAACTGCTTTCCCAGGTCTGCGTCGATCAATGCTGATTCTTCGTCGATCGACGTAGATGAAACTGCAGCAATCCCTTTTCTACGTCGCGCTGCTTCTGTCGATAAAAACTCTGAGTCTGACTTCCTTCTTGCATCGATCGACGTGGGTGTCACGTCGATCGACGTGGGCTTCAATGTGGCGTCGATCGACGAGCTGATAGCGTCGATCGACATGGACTTTCCTCCACCTTTTTCTGGTTTGTTCCGGCAGTAACGACTTGGTAGTAGCTCCCTTTTGTTTTCCTTTTCCCGAGTTATCTTCTCAAACACATCCAGCTCCATGACCAGATCCACAAGCTCATCGTCCGCCTTATCCAAATCTGAAGACAAAAACAAAGAGTGTAGTAAGCAGTTCTCCGGAAAATCTGAATCAGTTTTAAGAGAAGAAAAAGGAGAGGAAATCACCGGATTTAAATAATTTATCATGTGGCACTCCTGGTAGCTCCCTTCATTACGCTTCTGCACTGCTTTGTAGATGGGGAATGTGACCGACTCGTCATTAACTCGGAATGTCAGTTTGCCGTCTTGAATGTCAATTAATGCTCCAGCAGTCTTCAAGAAAGATCTCCCCAAGATCAGCGGGATGTTGTGGTCTTCTTCCATGTCAAGCACCACGAAGTCTGCTGGAATGATGAAGTCTTTCACCTTCACAAGTACGTCTTCTACGATGCCTCTTGGGTAGGACACCGATCTGTCAGCCATCTGCAATGATATGGTTGTTGGTTTGATGCTCCCAATCTCTAGTCGCTGGAAGATTGACAGCGGCATTAAGTTGATGGATGCGCCAGAATCGCAAAGGACCTTCCCAAAGGCCTCTCCTCCAATGACGCAGGGGATCGTGAAGGATCCAGAGTCCCCTCTCTTCAGCGGCATCTTCTTCTGAATAATCGCGCTGCATTCCTCAAACAAGTTGACCCTCTCTTGCTCCACGAAGGGTCTTTTCTGAGAGACCAAATCCTTCAGAAACTTGATATACCCCGGTATCTCTCGTAGTGCCTCAATCAGCGGGACGTTGATGTTCACTTTCTTCATGTTCTCTAGAAAGCGTGCAAATCTCTCGTTCATCTTTGTTTTAGCAAAACGCTGCGGAAACAGCATAGGAGGCTTCTTCGCAGGCGGGCTGGGAACTGGCATCGATCGTCGTAGATCAGCGTCGATCGATGTGGCCTTTGGAGCTGCATCGATTGATGTAGACCCCGCGTCAATTGACGGGGCTGCGTCTGCTCGACTTCTTCGACCTGCTCGGCTTCTTCGTCCTCCTGGGTATCTCTCCCCGCCTTCTTTGGCCCTTCATACAATTTTCCCCCTCTCAGAGTGATGGCATTCACTTGGTTCCTCTGATTTTGATTCTTGGGGTTAATCTGAGTGTTGCTCGGAAGTTGCCCCGGCTTGTGCTGGGCTCCGAGGGCATCGGCGATCTGGCTGACCTGGGTTTCTATAATTTGTACGTGCTTTTGCACCTGGTCTACTTTAGTATTCACCCCTGCAATTTCTCGCTCCAGTTTGCTCACTTTATCCGTGGACACCTGCATGAACTTAGCCAAAATCTCCTCGAGATTTGGCTTCTTCTTCTCCACCACTTCTCCATCTTGCACTGCAAACCCAGGTGGTGGTTGTTCTGCAGCTTGGGGGTTCGCGTAGGAAAATCCAGGGTGGTTCCTCGTGTGATTATAATTGTAGGGCTGGTTGTGCTGCTGATTATGCTGCTGATATCCTTCACGGTAGTTGTTTTGGTAACCACCCATTTGCATGAAATTTACATCTGCACAATCCCCCTCAGGTGGAGCTCGCACAGGCTCTATTACAGCGACTGCCTTCTCCTACTTCAGTGCAGCGAAATCTTCCCTTAGCTTCTTTAACTCGGTTGCCAAATCAGGTAGTTCGGCAACTTTCTCCACCACTTTCTCGACCGCTTGCACAGGCCGATGTCGACTCAAGGACCACCGTTGAGTGTTGTTGGCCATCTTTTGGAAGAATTCCATGGCCTTCTTTCCGCTTTTCGTCATGATGGTGTCTCCCAGTGTGGTGTCCACCAACTTGATGGTCTTGTCATTAATCCCCTCGTAGAATGCTTCTGCCTGTTCTCCTGGCGGAAAGCCATGTCCTGGGCAAGATCTCAGTAGCTCCTTGAATCGCTCCCATGTATCGCAGAAGCTCTCATCGGGTCTTTGAGCGAATCGGATAATTTCCTTCTTTCTCTGCCTGATGATGTTCGGAGGAAAAAAGTTTTCCAGGAATTCATTTCGCAGTTCAGTCCATGTACTGATACTTTCTTTGTCCAGTGCAGTGAACCAAGACTGTGCCTTATCCCGCAGAGAGAATGCGAACAAACGCATTCGGATGGCACTCTTGCTGACTCCTCCAATTTTGACAGTATTGCAGAGCATAAGAAACATATCCAAATGTGCGTAAGGATCCTCAGTAGCTCTTCCTCTGAATTGATTATGCTGCACCATCTGCACCAATCCGGTCTTCAGCGCAAAGTTGTTGGCATTGATGCCAACTCTGAAGTCTGTCTCCCTGAACCGAGGTTTATATCGGTTCTGCATAGCCTCCTCTTCTTCCTCATCATCAGAGTCATCCAGCTGATCCTGGTCATCATCCTCCCCATAATCCGGGTTATCGTCGAACAGTGGATTGCGACGGAGACACCGGTTATTCCCATTATTCCTTTCAAGATTTAGCTGTTGGATATGGGCCCTCATTTCTTGGACTTCTTGGAGAAGCACAACTTTCTCCTCCGCAGTTAGCATTGGTGGAGGTGGTTGTTCATTCGGCGGTGGTACGTTATCGCCCATTGCTTGGTTACTCGAGCTTTCCTGAGCACGCTTATTCTTTCGGATCTTTCTACAAGTGGCTTCAATATCTGGGTAATAATAATGCAGGTCCCTACCTTTAGCTCTCGTACTCATGCACTACCTGTACATCAAAGGAGGTAGTGAGGTAAGACTGAAAATAAAATGAAACGAACTGAAATAAAAAAACTGAAATTCTGAAAAAGAACTACGGCGTCGATCGACGAGATATAGCGTCGATCGACATGGAAGAAACAACTGCGTCAATCGACGTGGGTGTCACGTCGATCGACGTGAACTACGAAAATATGAGAATTTAAAGAAAAACACGAAAATTACAGCCTAAATCAGTATTTCGATCACAGAATTAATAGTAAGATTATTTCTATTCTTTCCCCGGCAACAACGCCAAAATTTGATCGCAGAATTATTTTACTAGCGACTTAGCAAAGCTAATAATAAAGCGGCAAATAAATTATCGAATCCCATGGGGAAGAAATAATGAAAAACCTTAAGTACTAAAACATAAGTTCTCGAAACACTGGTTAGGAAAGAAAATAAACTTTGGGTTTTGATTTTGCAAATTAAAATTAAACAGGAAAATAAAAGACTTTTGATGAAACAGTTATGAGAAGTATAGATTCCAGGAATATCTACCTATCAAGTATGACATGTATGAATGAATTGATTAATTCCCAATTTAATTCCTCTTCGTAGTGAAACATCAGAAAAGTATTATGAACTTCTTTGTTGGACAATTCATAAAGTAGAATTCATAAAGTAGATTAGTCAATTATCTATCTCCGCTCGGTCTCAAGATGAACTAACTAACTCCAAAGATCTACAGATTTATTCCTATAATTAATCTCCTTCTGTTACTACAAGAAATCAAATTATATTGTGAAAATCTCTTTCCATTGAAAACTTTTACAGTTACGTCTCAAGTAATCAACTAATTAATCCTAAGATGTGGCCAGCAAACTCAAGATTATGAATAAGCACAGATTTCACAAACTACGATGGGAAAGGGAAAATAATTCAATTAATCAAACATGCATACATTGATGGTTCGAAACCCTAGAATCTGATAAGGGATTTAGTTACACATATTCATGGTAATATTCATCATAGAAAAATAAAACCTGAATTGCATAAAAACTTGGGTCTGAATGTCTTCCCACAAAAATCTGTCTTCACAGATAAAACCTAAAAACTCTTGGAAATCTCTAAAATCTGAAATATGGAATGAAGCATACTTAAAAATCTAAGTTACCGGTATATATATAGAGGTGGAGGTGTATCCTTTCAAATCTAGGGCTAAATATATGATAAAATCCGATTTTCATCAAATTTTCGCGCCAGCAGATCTGCATCGATCGATGCGGCATCCTCGTCGATCGACGTGGAAAAAATGAGGTCAGCAGATCCGTGTCGATCGACGTGGCATCTCCGTTGATCGACGTGGAAAAATCAGGTCTCGCCCCTTCTGCGCGATCTCACGGTTTTGGCCATAACTTCCTCTCCCGAACTCCGATTAACCCGATTCCAGTTGCGTTGGAGAGCTGACTCAAAGCTTCATCCATTGCCATGCGCCAATAGCCCGAATTCCTCTTGTGGAAGAACTTTTCACTGCTACTCTTACACGTCACTGCTTTCGGAACGGTTTTCTCGTAAATTTAGGCCTAAAACCTGCACAAATACAAAAATAAGCCTAACACCACCTAATATTGACTCATGCATAAAATATATATATAAACTCAATAAAACCACATAAAATAGTAGAAAATAATATAGATAAGTGAGTGAAATAATGAGCTTATCACCGATCCGCGTCACGTCGACAAGGGCAACATGAAGGCCTCCGCAATCGACAACCCCGTTCTGAGGTATGTTCAAAAATGTCTCGGGGTGTCAGTTTTTGGTTGGAATGAGAGCGGGAAGGCCCGCAGGAATGAAGTTTTCTATTTATGGGCCATGCTTAATGGCGTACACCTTAGCCTCGCCGCCTTCGTTATGGACAATTGGAAGAGGCAGCTGATTGCTATTCGTGACCCCCATCGCTGCTTTTTTGGGGATTCTGGTCCACGCCTTCACTCCTCTTGGTGGCGATCGAACCTTGCTTGCAGGACAGTTGGAGAAGTACCAATTTCTTGTTCAACACCAGGGTGACCATTACCTGTGCCTTTCCAACGGCGACAGGTTCCTTCTACCTGCCCCTGATCTCACTCATGTCACAGATGCTGATTTCCGTGAAAACTGGTTCATGCACACCCAGGCCCACATGGACCGGATCTAGAGTCACCACGGAGGCCCACCGACCTCCAGATTACTGCACCGACCAGGCACACGCCCAGATCAGCGGGTACATTCTCGCGAGGAGGAGGCCACCCTTTTGGCCGAGGAGCGGCGATGGGCCGAGAGACAGAGAGACGAGCAACCCTGCCTAGATCGCTCCCCAGTTCACACCGAGCAGCCATTTCGCACGGGGGGCTGGGATGGAGCTTCTACTTCCTACGGCGGCTCCAGTTCTTCCAGTACTGTCCCCGACTGGGGCAGTTTCTTCAATTCATGCAGGATCAGACCGTGGCCACTACCAGCTTTCGGACCGAGCTTCGAGCGGTGTAGGACCATCAGTTGGTGCAGGATGCTATTCTTGCCGATATCAGAGCTCAACAGGCCGCACACAACGCCGCAGTGGGGCATCTGACCCATCGGATGGAGGAGCTCTTCTCCTCATATGAGCCTGCCATACGCTATGGCCGACGGAATCGGCCGGAAGAGCATGATCAGAGCCCACCGCGGGAGTGAGGTCTAGATTCCCTTCCTACAAGGTGACTTTCAAACTTATTCTCTCCTTTGTATTGAATAAGTTTGGGGGGATGATGACTTGTGGGAATGGAATCCTTTATCATTTACTTGCATTATTTATGTATTTCTATTTTGATGTATTTCAGTTATTTCCCTTTATTCTGTTATTTCCCTGTATTTTGTTTCCTTTCAGTTGTATTTGTTCTAGTTTAGTTATTTTCGATGTATTTGTTGCTTTTCGTTGTATTTTTTATTAGGTTTAAAATCTGTAAGTGTAACTTGAGATTATGTACTCTTCCTTCCCTATTTATGAATTCGGTTGATTGATGATTGGTCTACACTGAGATTGAGACACTTAGGATTGCATGATGAGTAGCCGATGATAGATGAATACCGCATGATAAGTTGCTCTCTGATTCTTTGTTTTGCTTGATTTATCTGGTTTGAATTTGATACTGTTAGGGAAGAACAAAATAACCAAGTGAGATTTGTGCCTAAATTTTCTTTCATGTGTGATCAAGTTTGCAGTTAGATTCTAGAATTTGGCTTATTTCTCTCTCGAGACTCTATTGTTGAAATACTTGGTGAAAATGATCTTAGGCATCTCTTTTCTTAGCCTTATCCCAAACACTAACCCTACACATGACCACTTGTAGCCACTTTGAGCCTGAAAAGTCCTTTCTTGATACAAGTAGTGTTCTAGTGAGTCAATTGTGGATTGAATTGAAAAAAAATGAGAAGGGTAGCTTGATTATGAGTTGTGTGGATTGTTGAATACTTTGAATGCTCATGGATATGAGTTGACTTGAAAAAAAAAAGAGAAGAAAAGTTTACCCCCTTGTTACTTGTTGGGTTTTGTTTGTGCATTGAAAAAAAAAGAAAAAAAAAATAATTGTGATAAATCAGTTCACAAGGGTGAACCTGTGTTGAAAAAAAAATGTGTATAAGTGTAGAAAAGAGGAAGTTGATAAATAGATGTGGTGTGGATTGATAGTTGGGAAGGTGTGAAAATCATAAGTGTGTTAGTCACTCAGCCTAAAACGACCTACTTTCTAGAAAAGCCCCATTACAACCAAATTAAAGACCTTTTGATTCACTGAGTCATTTTACTTTCTAAGCAGTGGAGAGACGAGAAATTTGCCAAACTTATGGTTAAGAAAATTGTATTACTTTGAATTGAGTGAAACACATGTCCTAAACACTTGAGTGATGAGTGATTGTTAAAATTCTTTCTATCTGTGAGGTTCTTCCCGAAACTGTTGATGATTTGGATAGGATTTTGATTGCATTATCTTTTGGATGAGAGCGTACTTAGATTGTGATGAATCTTGTGAGGCATTGCACATCTCTGTTTGCATGATTTTGAGTTTCTTTTGGTGTTTTGATCGAGGACGATCAATAGTTCAAGTTTGGGGGAGTTGATAAGTACGTTATTTCGTTCACTTATCAATAGATTTTTAGGTTGTTTTAATGATATTATGATGTGTTTACTTTAATTTCTGAGCATCACATTGGTTTTATGTCTGGATTGGTTGTTATGGTGAAAAATGCAGGTTTTGGGGTGCAAAATTGGTTAAATGTGGAAATTAGACGATCCAGCCTTGTCCTCTGTCTCGATCGACACCCGGGGTGTCGATCGACACTGCTGTAAGGAGGGAGGTGTTGAGATTCCAACACTCGCAGGATTTTACCTCCCTGTCGATCGACAGGGAGTCCGAAGAGAAGAAGTCGACAGCGAGCACATCGGATCGAAGTGGAACCAGTGTGTTGATCGATAGGCATTCCCTCGATCAAAATACGGGCTTGTTTTGGTGAATTTCTTTATTTATCAATTGTTTCCATGTTGTATTATTTCTACTTAGTATATATACTTATGTTTTGGCTAGATTTAGGACTTTTGCCACTTTTTAGACCTAGAACTCTTGTTTTGATTGTTCTTCAATTATTTTGGACTTGGATTGAAGATTGAGAGCAATATTCCTCAAGATTGGACTCAATTCAACTTTGATTGTATGAAGACTTTTTACAGGTTTTATCTTTCCATATTTTTGTTCAACATGAATATGTGTAGTTAATCCTTTGTTCAGATTCTAGGGTTTATGTGATTGTCTTGGATACACGTTTAGGTAATTAAATCGATCAATATTTTTAATTCATTTATCAATTCTTGTGCTTTCTTAATCTGATTAAATTGGCCATTTGATTAGGTTTTCATAATTAATTAATTTGAGACTGAAAAGTGAAAATTGATTAATGGATTGAAGAATTTATAATATGGATTTTTAATTGTGTCTGAAAAGAAGAATTTAATCCATAGGAATAAATCTGTTGTTTTTTGGAGTTGTTAATTTTTCTAGAGACCGAAAGGATATAGGAAATTGATAATCCACTTTATGAATTGCCAAACCCTGGAGTTTGTAATATTTTTCTGAAGTTCCACCTCAATCAATATTTTAATTGATCGATAGATTTTCCTTGCATGCTATCCTTGACATGAACTTGCCCTGGAATCTGATCTTTTCTCTAGTGTTTTAAAAACTTGGTTTTAAATCTCTGTTTAATTTAATTTCTTGCAAAATTAGTTTTAAGTTTCAAAACCTCTTCAAATTTCTATTTACTTGGACAATAAACCGAAAACAAATGTTTCAGTATATGAGATGTTCGCTTTTACAATCTCTGTGGGATCGATAATTTTAATTTGCCACTAGATTATAGTATTACTAAATTCTTAGTGATCAATCCCACAGGGACTGTGCAACGAAATATCTCGAATACTAGCTTTAGCTTTTAGAACATAGAAGTTTGAAGAAATTTAAAATAGGGATTTTGTTTTGAAACTGAAAGATAACAGTGCAAGAATTTAAAGGTTTTGAAAACAATAATTAAAGATACAGATTCTAGGGTAGATAATCTAAACTTCAGCATGCAAATTCATCAACTCAGCAATGGGGATAAATTCAGATTCATGTGGATTAAATTCCTTGGTTTGGCAATTAAACCCTAGATTGTTAAACTGTGACTATCTCCTCTCGGTCTCAAGAACACAAATTCAACCAATCTCGATAATTATCCAATTTAATCCTACAAATTATTTTTTCTTTTTTAGACAAAAAATAATTGTATTTAATTCCTTTTTACTATTACCAATTTTCACCTCTCGGTCTTTCGATTGATAACTATAAACCTAGATTCAAATTCATCTCTCGATCCTTCTTTAAATCTAGATTCAGTTAATTAAGCTCAAGGAATTAAACCATGCTATTGAGTTGATTTCATTCAAACATGCATCAGAAAAGAATATCAAAAGCCCTAGAACCTGCTAGGGTTTCTAGCCACAAAATATGACTTAGAATAAAGAAAACATATTATTAATTACCTCAACAATTGAAGAGGAACCTTCAATGTCTTGGAAAAACTCCAATGTTCACAATATTCTAAGTAAAATTAAGCATATGAAAGATATAAAATTCGTGCACTAATGAGTTCCCTATTTATAGAGGAGCCAAAATATCTAAATTAGGTATAGAGCTAAAATAACAAAATTAACCAAAACGGGCCAATTTTCATTCTCGGGCATCTGTGTCGATCGACATGCACCATGTCAATCGACACACATGCAAGTCAAAATCTGGGTTTCTCCTTTATGTTGATCAGCCTTCCTGTCATCCGTGTCGATCGACATCGTGTATGTCGATCGACATGCCTGCAACATATCGAGCCTTCTTCCTCTGCCTTGCCTTCGATCGACGTCTGACCTCTGTGTCGATCAACATGCACCATGTCGATCGACACAGAGGTCATGCTTCAGGATTTTGGCACGTCTCCCAACTTCGTCGACTTCCAGTGTGTCAATCGAAGCGGCAACTCTGTGTATCTCAGCTCTTTTCATCATTTAACCTCTTTTTTAGCCCTAAATACCTGCAAAACTCACCATAGAGAGCATAACATCCTCTAAAATAGACTCATGCACTGAAATGACTAAAAACATAAACTAATTCAACTAAAACAATGGAGAAAAACATGGATAAGTGAGTACAAATATGAACTTATCAAACCCCCCAAACTTGAATACTTGATTGTCCTGAATCGAAGAAAAGAAAGAAAAGAAATCTCATGTAGTTGAAAGTGCAATGCCTCACAAGATTCATCACAATCAAAGATAAAAAATTCACATCACACAAGCACTTTGAAAGAGATAAGAAATCCATCAGCTTCGGAAGACTCACAAGGAGGTGTTTCGCTCATTCACTCAAGTGTTTAGGTTTTCAATGATAGCACTCACAACATGTATGAAGAAATTTCTACCATTGGATTGCAAAATTTCTAGAATCTCCATGCTTATTTGTGCACACAATTCAAGAATCAGAAAGGACTTTTATTTTGGTTGTAATGTAGGCTTTTTGTGAAGGGTAAGGAAATATGGCCAAGTGACTAAACCTATTGAGTTCGCGACTCTCAATAAATCCAACCACTATCTAACAACATCCACCCATCTCCTAATATTTTCAACACAAACCAAGACTCTTTTTTTTTAAGCTCTTTTTGAAACTCTTATACCCTTCTAAAAGTTTTGCATTCAAGACACATTTTTTTTTAAGGGTTTATGAGACTTATAATTTTTTTTCTTTTGAGCTATACAACCTTCCATCTTTTATTCACAACTATACTACAAGTTTCTTCTCCACAACACACATATAACCACCCTTTTCTTCCTTAAATCTTATAGACAAGACAAAAACATTACAACTCCATGAAAATCTCATAGACAAGACAAAAAAATGGAGTTAGGCACAATGGGGCTTACTAGGGATAGTTTCAATATATGAAGGGACAGTGTTTAGGAATTGGGCTAGCAAAGATGGCCTAAAATCATTTTCTATCCTTGTGCACACTATGCAATCTCGAAACAGAACAGATGCAAGTTCTAGAGAAACGAAAACATACATGCGAATCTCACATCAAACGAAAAAGGCTCAATTTCTCACTTGGGATCAAAAATTTCTTGCTAAGTCAATTTCAATCCACTCAAACATCATGCAAGTATAAGTTTCAATTAGATCCTATCATGCGGTATTCTATATTCATAGGAAATCAACCACAATTGAAATCAAATCAAACTCATCCCTTATCGATTTCAACTCGCAATCAGCTCAAATGGGTTCAATTATTCAACAATTTTTCTCATCACTATATCCATATTTTTTTCTGGGCGAAAATTCAAATAAACAAAACAAATCAAAGAAAGCAATAAAGGATAAATAAGTTCGAATTTCTTGTCCACATCCCCCCAAACTTATTTCGAACTCGGAGAGTAAGAAAAATTTTGAAAATCAGACAAGAAAAAGAACTTGTACCTGACTGTTGATCTCAGACATCTACGTTTTTATCCACCGGAGGAATCAGCTCATTGCGACGAAGATTTAAGGCTGCTAGCACTGTGTGTCGATCGACA
The DNA here is from genome assembly GCA_026898455.1 of Plectranthus barbatus. Lineage (NCBI taxonomy): Eukaryota > Viridiplantae > Streptophyta > Magnoliopsida > Lamiales > Lamiaceae > Plectranthus > Plectranthus barbatus. Next base: position 12,423 of record JAPKLW010002332.1, on the reverse strand, counting down.
GGGGGTCTGTCGATCGACACAGAGCCTTCCTGTCGACCCATGCATCGGGTCAAAGTGTAAATCCGCACGTACCTCTGTGTCGATCGACATCAGGTATGTCGATCGAAATAGAGGTAAATCCTCCATTATTTTTGTTTTGTTTTCAAAAATAAAATAAAATAAAGGAAAAATAGAAATCTGAAAATAACAAAGTTAAACACACCAACAAAAATGAAAATGAAAATCGAAAAGAAAAACAAAGGAAATTTAAAAGCAAGCATGTAAAAGTTGGGTTTCCTCCCAACAAGTGCTTTAGTTAACGTCGTAGCTCGATGGTACCTTCTTTTCTCAGAACCAAGGCGGTGATTTTTGGACTCGCCTTCCTCGAGCATCCCCATGTAAACCAAGCGATCTTGAATGACAACAGTGAGCTCGGGATGAGATGGTGCAATTAACAATTTTGCCACCTCATTCCTTCGCTCCCATTCTTGAGTAGCTTGGTCTTCCTTGTCTTCCTCAAGTTCTTCCTCTTCATCCTCATAGTCTTCAATGGAGGTGATTCTGTAGCATTTAGATTGCTGCCGACTTCTGTCGAGTTTAAATGTGATCCTACCCTCATTGGCTCGAAGCGTGATCTCCCCACCGCGGTAGTCAATCAATGCGGCACTAGTATCCAAGAATTCCCTTCCCAAGATGAGGGGTGTGCTGCCATCCTCCTTCTTGTCCAAGACCACAAAATCTGCAGGAAAAATAAGATGACCTACACAAATAAGTACATCTTCAAGTATACCTTTCGGGCGAGACACAGAGCGGTCCGCCATTTGCAATGTGATGGTGGTCGGCCTCAATTCTCCAATGTTGAGGCGTTGGAAGATTGAATAGGGCATTAGATTGATGCTGGTACCCGTGTCGTACAGCAACTTCTCGAACTCGATCCCCCCAATCTCGACTGGGATTGTGAAGCATCCTGGGTCACTCCTTTTGATTGGGATCTTCTTTTGGAGGAGTAGGCTGCACTGCTCATGAAGCTTAACTGTCGAGTTCTCCATGAATTGCTTCTTCTCGCTCATCAGTTTGCAGAGATACTTCATATAACCTGGAATTTCTCTCAAAGCTTCAATTAGTGGCAAATTAATGCTTACCTTCTTCAAGTTCTCAACAAACCGAGAGAACTTGGATCCTCCTTCTACTAGGCAAAACATTGAGGGAAAGGCACGGAGGTGGTCTGGCGGCCTTGGAACTTGAATTGTTGAGCTGGGGAGTCCTCTGCATCGATTGGGCAGCATCTATGTCGACTTGGCTTCTATGTCGACCGACAGGGGGCATGTCGGTCGACATGCCCGCAGAAGTCCTGTCGGTCAAAATCTCTTCATCACTCGACATTGCATCCTCCTCGTGGCCTCTGTGTCGATCAACACCGGGGGTGTCGATCAAAATAGAGGGTGATCCAGCGGCCTGCTCCTCCTCTTCTCCCCCAAACTTGTTTTGGGGCATGCTCGGACCTGTGTAGCTGGTTCCAGATCTCGGTTTAATGGCTTTGCACTCTTTTTGATTCTTTGGGTTCACTTCGGTGGTGCTTGGCAACTTTCCTTGTTGATGTTGCGCACCATGTGAGGTAGCAATCTGACTGACCTGTGTCTCAATGATCTGCACATGCTTTCCGAGCCTGTCCACCTTCGTGTTGACCCCTGCCACCTCTTGCTCAATCTTGCCAACTCTGTAATCGGATGCTCTAATGAACTTCTTGATCACCTCGTCAAGGCTTTCCTTCTTCTTCTCCACAATTTCTCCATTCTGAACATCGAAGTCTGGTGGAGGATGTTCGGCACCTTCTGGTTGAGCATAAGAGAATCCGGGGTGAGCTCTTTGTGGGTAGTGGTATCCCTCTTGCCGGTATTGATTTTGGTAGCCACCACGATTCAAATAGTTCACGTCGGTGATAGGGTCAACCTGTGCAACAGAAACAGAGGCATTAGAAGTCATATTTTCTACCTCCCCCTTGAGCTTCTCGATCTCTTTCTTCAGTGTGTCATCCTCCTTTTTCTCCACGGCTTTGACTTGTGGCCTCCTTGGATTGGCCCACTGCTGAGTGTGCAAGGCCATCTTCTTGAACTACTTTAGGGCTATTTCAGGCGACTTTCTCATCAAAGAACCTCCGGCGGCATTGTCAACGGACTCTTGGGTTCATTCATTTAGCCCTCTGTAGAAGATGTGGGCCTGCTCCTCGGTGTCCACTCCATGGCCCGGGCAACTCCTCAACAGCTCATTCCATCTGCTCAATGCCTCGAACAAGGACTAGCCATCTTCTGATGGAACTACAAGATCTCCATCTTCTTGTGGATGATGATTGATGGGGGAAAGAACGCGGCAAGGAGCTCAGCTTGGAGGTCTGCCCAAGTGTGGATGCTGCTGCAATCAAGAGATGTAAACCACGATTTAGCCTGATCCCGAAGTGAAAAAGGAAACAGGCGTAGACGAATAACATCCTGGGTCACTCCATTTTGTTTGACTGTCTAAAATACCTCTACAAACATGCGAAGGTGTGTGTAGGGATCCTCCACCGCTCGACCACCAAATTGATTCTGCTGAACCATCTGAATCAGGCCGGTTTTGAGTTCAAAGTTATTAACATTAATATCAATAACCAATCCCTCATTACCGGGTTGCGGTCTGTACCTTTTTGCCATGGCGTTTGGATCCTCATCTTCAGAGTCCTCTTGGCGGTGTCTTTCTCTTTCCCGCTCTCTTTTTCTCCTTTGAGCCTCGAGCCTGTCTGCTTCTCTTTCTGCCATCAGTTGCTTGATGATGTTCTTCATGTGGTTGACTTTTTAAACTAGAAGCATGACATTCCTTTGGGTAAGTTGAGCGTCCACTTCCTCCAATGGTGGCATGTTGGGATCGTCATCCTCATGTTGGTTGTTTGGTGGCTCCATGTTGACAATTGAGCTTTGCGTTTCTTTGTTTTTCATCCTCCGGATAGTGGCTTCCAATTCAGGGTTGAAGGCTTCGAGTTGTTTGCCCTGAGCTCGCGTGTTCATCCAACCTGAGAAAAGGAAATAAAAAGTTCAGCCTCTGTGTCGATCGACAGGGGCTCTGTCGATCGACATGCAGGACGTTTGCAGCTGTGTCGATCGACACGTGCTGTATCGATCGAAACAGACGCAAAAATCCTAAAAATGCACGCGAACCCAAAAATACAAAATGAAAACACAAAAATCAAACTAACACAAAAATAAAACAAACATTCAAATAAAATACAGCCTCAATCCATCATATCTAAAAACAAACTAATATCTAGACAAATCTGACAGTCCCCGGCAATGGCGCCAATTTGATAACTGCGTAAAGCAGCGAGTAAATAAATTTTTACACAAGAAGGTGGTCGATCCCACAGGGACTGTGCAACGAAATATCTCGAATACTAGCTATAGCTTTTAGAACATAGAAGTTTGAAGAAATTTAAAATAGGGATTTGGTTTTGAAATTGAAAGATAACAGTGCAAGAATTTAAAGGTTTTGAAAATAGTAATTAGAGATAAATATTCTAGGGCAGATAATCTAAACTTCAGCATGCAAATTCATCAACTCAGCAAAGGGGATAAATTCAGATTCATGTGGATTAAATTCCTTGGTTAGGGAATTAAACCTCAGATTGTTAAACTGTGACTATCTCCTCTCGGTCTCAAGAACAAAAATTCAACCAATCTCGATAATTATCCAATTTAATCCTACAAATTAATTCTTCTTTTTGAGACAGAAAATAATTGTATTTAATTCCTTTTTCCTATTACCAATTTTCACATCTCTGTCTTTCAATTGATAACTATAAACCTAGATTCAAATTCATCTCTTGATCCTTCTTTAAATATAGATTCAGTTAATTAAGCTCAAGGAATTAAACCATGCTATTGAGTTGATTTCATTCAAACATGCATTAGAAAAGAATATCATAAGCCCTAGAACCTGCTAGGGTTTCTAGCCACGAAACATGACTAAGAATAAAGAAAACATATTATAAATTACCTCAGCAATTAAAGAGGAACCTTCAATGTCTTGGAAAAACTCCAATGTTCACAATATTCTAAGTAAAATTAAGCATATGAAAGATATAAAATTAGTGCACTAATGAGTTCCCTATTTATAGAGGAGCCAAAATATCTAAACTATGTATTGAGCTAAAATAACAAAATTAACCAAAACAGGCCAATTTTCCTTCTCGGGCATCAATGTCGATCGACATGCACCATGTCGATCGACACACATGCAATTCGAAATTCAGGTTTCTCCTTCATGTCGATCAGCCTTTATGTCATCCGTATCGATCGACATCGTGTATGTCGATCGACATGCCTGCAACATGTTGAGCCTCCTTCCTTTTCCTTGCCTTCGATCAACATCCGACCTCTGTGTCGATCGACATGCACCATGTCGATCGACACAGAGGTCCTGCTTTAGGATTTTGGCACCTCTCCCAACTTGGTCGACTTCCCGTGTGCCAATCAAAGCGGCAACTCTGTGTATCTCGGCTCTTTTCATCATTTGACCTCTTTTTTAGCCCTAAATACCTGCAAAACTCACCATAGAGAGCATAACATCCTCTAAAATAGACTCATGCACAGAAATGACTAAAAACATAAACTAATTCAACTAAAACAATGGAGAAAAACATGGATAAGTGAGTACAAATATGAACTTATCATTGATCCAGCAGGTTTTGAACATTTGCTGAGAGCTTGGACTCAGCAATCACCAGGGATTCTACTGGAAGTTAAGACTTCAGCAACCACCAACTAGTCTGCTGAGAGCTTGGACTCAGCAAACCAACTAATATTCTTCTTAGCAATTATCTAGAAAGTGTGAGCTTGGACACAGTTTAATCCGCTTCTACACCAGAAATCCAAGAAATCTAAGAAGAACAAGAATAGAATGAGAGCTTCGACTCATTCTTCCAAAACCTCATCCAATTCGAGCAATCCGAGCTTAAGACAAAGCTCTTTAAATCTGCTCTCTGCTAGAGGTTTTGTGAATATATCAGCAAGTTGGTCTTCTGTCCGCATATACTCCACTGAAATGTCCTTCTTCTCCAAGTGGTGTCGGATGAAGTGATGTCTGATATCAATGTACTTTGTCCTTGAATGGTGTATGGGATTCTTCGTGATGCACATCGCACTGTTGTTGTTGCAGTAGATCGGGACACATCCGGTGCTGACCTCATAATCTTGAAGCTGTTGTTTGATCTACAGCACCTGGGTACATCAACTCGTAGCAGCCACATATTCAGCTTCCATTGTGGATGTTGCTACCGAATGTTGCTTTTTGTTAAACCAGCTGATCAGCTTGTGTCCAAGGAATTGGCAAGTCCCACTCATACTTTTGTGATCTATTTATCATCCTCTAAAGTCTGGGTCTGAATATCCAACGAGTGTAAGATCATCTGCCCTGGGATACCAAATGCTGAGTGACTTTGTCCCTTTCAAGTACTTGACAATCCTTCTTGCTGACTCCATTTGTGGCTTCTTTGGATTTGCTTGATACCTAGCACACATGCCCACAACATATGAAATATCTGGCCTGCTGGCCGTTAGATATAATAATAAACCAATTATACCTCGATATGTTGTTGGATTTACGGATTCACCTTCCTCATCCAAGGAAATTTGACATGCTATGCTCATGGGAATCCGCAGAGTCTTTGTCTTCTCGGGGCAGTATTTGCTAATGAGATCTTTTGTATACTTCTTCTGATGAATGAAGATCCCTTCGCTGGATTGCTGAACTTGTAATCCTACGAAATACGATGTCTTCCCCATCATGCTCATTTGAAAGTAGTTCTGCATGAGTTGAGCAAACTTTTCACAAAGGGTTAGATTCTCAAGACCAAAAATAATATCGTCCACATAAATTTGAACAAGTAGGATATCTTCAGCATCCTCGATCAAGAAGAGTGTGCGGTCGATCTTCCCCTTCCTGAATCTATTGTTCAGCAGAAACTAGGACAACGTCTTGTACCAAGCTCTTGGAGCTTGCTTCAAGCCATACAGAGCTTTTCTTAACCTGTACACCTTGTCACCTTGTTCAAATCCAGGAGGTTGCTCCGCGTAGACTTCCACCCTTAGTTCACCATTCAGGAACGCACTCTTGACGTCCATCTGAAACACAGTAAAACCATGGTGAGCAGCATATGCAAGGAATAACCTGATTACTTCCGGTCGAGCTACTGGAGCAAAAGTTTCATCGAAGTCAATTCCTTCACATTGTGCGTATCCTTTGGCTACAAGCCTTGTTTTTCTGCGCACGATGAGTCCATTCTCATACCTTTTGTTCTTGAACACCCATTTAGTGCCTATTACTGATTAGTGTGTTGGTTGATCCACGAGATCCCATACATGATTGCGCGTGAGTTCTGATAATTCTTCTTTCATCGCATTTATCCAATCAGTAGATTGTAAGGCGTCAGCAACCTTGGTCGGCTCTTGCTGGGATATATAGCAAGCAAGCATGGCACTGTGTCTGGTACGAATGGGGTCAGTAAGATCTCCTAAGATTGCATCTGCTGGATAATCTCTCAGCAACCACCTTGGTCTTTGCAGCTCAGTAATAGGGATAGATTGACTGCCGGGTTCTCCAGTTTGGCTTCCTGAAATAGGATCATCAACAAGTTGTAAATTTTGAAAGTTTTCAAGAATACATAACTTCGACTTCCCATTGTTATGGATATAACACGGTGAACTGAAAGCACGAAAATAAGCTAAGGAAGGCTTACGACCATGATTGATTTTGTAGGGGGTTTTGTGGAACCTAGCATTTAGTCCACTTCGATTCTGCGTGTAGATGCTGTCATTACAGCTTGTCCCCAATATCTTTGACTGAGATTTGTGTCAGCAAGCATTGTTCGCACTGCCTCTTTCAAGGTTCTGTTCCTCCGCTCTGCTAAGCCATTTTGCTGGGATGTTCTAGTAGTGGACCTTTCATGTCCTATCCCAGCATCGGCGCAGAAGTCCATTAGGGCACCGTTACAGAATTCCATGCCATTGTCCAATCTTATCCTTTTCACCGTGACCTCTTTGTCATTCTAAACTCTAAGTATCAGCTCCGGTAGGATTATTTTTACCTCGTCCTTGCTTTTCAGCAACTTCACCCACGTATACTTTGAATAGTCATCAATAACATCTAATGGATAGCTTTTGTTACCTACAGTGGGTGGTGTCACTGGGCCGAATAAATCCATGTGTAGCAGCTCAAGGATTCGCTCTGAAGTGGCCTTTTCTGGATTCAATCTGAAGGATGCCTTGTTTTGCTTCCCTTGCTGGCAAGCTTTGCACACTCCTTCCTTTGTGAAGGTTTCCTTGGGCAATTATTCGGCAATGTTGTTTTTGGCTATGTAGTTGATGGTCTTGAAGTTCAAATGCATCAGCCTTTTGTGCCATAGCCAATTGGTTTCTTCTTTGCTGAATGCAATGAAGCATGTGTCTTGCTGTCCACTTTGCCAATCGACCACGTAAAGTCCTCCTTTTCTAACTCGTCGAAGCTTTACTTATCCAGTGGTCTTGTCAGCAATCTTGCATCCTGTATCTATAAAAGAAACAATATACCCATTTTCACTTAGCTGGCTAATGCCCAGCAGGTTGTGCTTCAAGTTGTAACCTGCTTCAAGTTGTTGACGAGGACCACGTTAATGTGTCACCAAAGGAGATGGAAGGTCCTCTAACTTTATGAAGACCTGTGAATATTTATTCGTCTCCGGTCATGTGTGCTGAGCAGCCACTGTCCAGGATCCACTCCTTTAAATTCTTCAAAGTTCTGCTTAACCCTGTTCCTGCAAAATAAAGGATTAATTCTTAGGTACCCGATCAACAGCGGGTCCTGCTGGATTAGTTCTCTGGATTAATCCCTTAGGAATCCAGATTTTCATGATTTTGACAATCTTCTTGTCATCACTCATGATTAACTTTCCCTTCCTTTTGAAGTAATGCAAGGAATTAGCATGGGAGGGTGAGGTTGTGTGCTTAGCAGCCTTTATAGTCTTCTGAAAAAGAATTGATTTAGACTCAGGCCTCAAGTAAGTGTTCCCCTTACTTAGAGTGTTTGCTGGCTTCCTTGCAACCTCAGTAGATTGTTTAGCCTTGCTAGGTTGTGAACGTACCTTCCTAGCAGATGGAACTATCTGCTGAGGAACATTGAGGACTTTATTGACTTCCTCTCAGTAGGTATCTTTTTCAACCTTTTTTGATCGGTCAGCAGGGGATTTTTCACTTACCAACATTTCTGTTGAGCAGTCTTTGCTGATTTTGCACTATTCCCTTTATCCCTAGCATTCTGTTGTACAGACCCAGTTGCTGGAACAAAAACAATTTCTTTTTATTGTTGAGTATCAGCATTGCTCAAATCATTTTCTTCAAAGCAAATTCCCAAGAAAACTTTGTGATTTCTTTGAGCTTCTAAAATTTCATTTAGATCTCTCATGCTCTTTGAAAATCTACATTGTCACTCTTTTTGCACGGAGTTTTCTTCCTTTAAAGCTTCATTCACCTTTTCTAAATTTTTTAAATTTTCAGCAAGAGTGGAGAATTCAGTTCTAAGTTTCTAAAGTTCCTCGTCTGCTAACCTAGATTTTGCAATCTCATCGGTCAAAAGAGAAAGTTGAGATTTTAACGAGGAATTTCATTTGCTAAGGCATCTTTCAAAGCATGAAATTTTGAAAACTCTTTTAAAAGAAGATCCATGGTTACATCTCCTGAGTCAGAGCAATATGACTCAGCAGTGTCATGCTAGTTTGCTGAACTAGAAGTAGCAGACATAGTAGAATTTACTACCTGATTGTTCGTGACTGCTAGGGCTGATTCTACCTCTTGGTCTACGTCAGCATCATCATCATTAATCTTGGCCATGAACACTATTAGAACATCTTCCTCATCTTCTTCTGAGGAGTAACTACCATCATCGTAGTCTGGGATGTCTGGAATTTCTGTTCTGGTCAACAGAGCTTTGGTAATCGCCTTTGATGCTCGTCTTTCGAAGATCTTTTTCAATCTCTCCCTTTCTTCTTTATCTACTCGAGGACAATCAAACTTAAAATGATTAGGGGAGTTACATTCAAAACAGGATCTTGGCGTCTTCTTTGTTGTCCGGTTATCTGCTGGCTGAGTTTGCCAAGATTCCTCTTTCTTAGCTTTGGCCTTCAGCAGTAACTTCTGCAGCATTTTCATTTGTTCCTCCGGCTCGCTGATGGAACACTCGGCCTCTTTAGATTGAGACCCACTTGCTGAGGTGGTCTCCTTTGCTGCGCTTGACTGAGCTGGGCGATCTGAGGGGAAAGGCTTTGATAACTGCAGAAACAGCGAGCAAATAATAATTTTTTTACACCCAAGGGTGGTCGATCCCACAGGGAATGTGCAATGAAAAATCCAAAGTACTAGTTATAATTTCTAGGACATAGAAGTTTGAGGTGATTGAAAAAAGATTTTTGTTTTAGAATTTAAGATGATATCAATTAGACATGCATCAAAAAAGATTAAATTCCTTGGTCAGGCAATTAAATTCTATATTATGAATTAGTGACTATCTCCTCTCGATCTCAAGAACACCAAATTAATCAATCTCATAATTATCTAATTATTCCTATGTAGGTTTCTTCCTTTTGAGACAGAAAACAAACACAATTAATTCCCTCTTCCTGTTAATAATTTTCATCTCTCGATCCATCAATTATTAACTATAAACCTAGATCTCAATTCACCTCTCGGTCCTTCTTTTAATCTAGATTATAAAATTAAATCAGAGAATTAATCCATACTATATGAGTTGATATTAATTAGACATGCATCAGAAAAGAAATCATAACCCTAGAACCTGTTTAGGGTCTAGCCACAAATCATGACTAGAAAATAAAGAAACATATTATTAATGAACTTACAAATAAAATAGGAACCTTCAATGTCTTGAAAAACTCCAATGTATTCAGCAAAAACAGAGAAAAGAAGATGTAATTTCGTGCCTAAGAGTTCATATTTATAGAGGGGGAAGAAGACCTAATTTGAGTATTGGGTAAAAATAGCAAAAACTGCCAAAACAGGCCCAAAATAGCTTTTACGGGCTTCTGTGTCGATCGAAACTAATCCTGTCGGTCGACAGGAATGTTTTGACCTCTGTTTCGGTCGACACAAATCCTGTCTCTCGACACAGAAACATCTGTCTGCGCAGTCTCACGGTTTTGGCCATAACTTCCTCTCCCAAACTCCGATTGACCCGATTCCAGTTGCGTTGGAAAGCTAACTCAAAGATCTTTCCATCCATGTGCTCCATTAGCTCATATTCCATCTGTGGAAGAAGTCGTGACTGTTCCTTTGAACATCATCTGCTTTCGGTACGGGTTTCCAATGAATTTGGCCTAAAACCTGCAAAATTCACCCATCAAAGGCATAACACCCTCTAAAGTAGACTCATGCACAGAAATAAGTAAAAACATAATATAAAACACTTGAAATAATGGAGAAAAATATAGATAAGTGAGTATAAATATGAGCTTATCAAACCCCCCAAACTTGAATATTAGATTGTCCTCAATCGAAGAAAAGAAGAAAGAAATCTCAAGCAGTTGAAAGTGCAATGCCTCAAAAGATTCATCACAATCAAGGTTCATCAATCCACATCACTCAAGCAATTGAAAGAGATAAGATATCCATTAACTTTGGAAGACTCACGGAAAAGTGTATCGCTCAACCACTCAAGTGTTTGGGTTTCAAATGAAAGCACTCACAACATGTATGAAGAAATTTCTACCATAGGCTTGCAAGAGTTCTAAAATCTCCACTGCTTATTTGTGCACACAATTCAAGAATCAAAAAAGACTTTTGATAAGGTTGTAATGTAGGCTTTTTGTGAAAGGTAGGGAAATATAGCCAAGTGACTAAACCAATTGAGTTCATGACTCTCAACAAATCCAAACACTATCTTCTCATCATCCACCAATCTCCTAAAAATTTCAACACAAATCAAGGCTCATCATTTTTTTTCTAGTCATTTCATGCTCTTAAAAATTTTATTTAATGATTTGAGCTTATAAGGACACTACTTTTTTTTTTTAGAGCCCAACCTTCTTTTGCTCACCAATCTAAAATTTTCCCATCCACTCATAACAATTATCCTTATTTCACCCAAATCCTATAGACATGATACAATTCACCTTTTTCATAGCACTATCTCATAGACAAAATAGAACCACAATGTTTTTCTTAACTCATAGACCAAGAAAGAAAAAGAAACAGGCTCAAAGGGGCTAATCTAGGGATAAAATATAACAAGGGACAGTGTTTAGGATAATTTGGCTAACAAAGATGGCCTAAGATCATTTTCTATCCTTGTGCACACTATGCAGTCTCAAAACAGAACAAAAGCAAGTTCTAGAGAAACGAAAACATACATGCGAATCTCTCATGAACAAATAAAGGCTCAAAACTCACTTGGGTTCAAAAATTCTTCCTTAGTCAATTTCAATCCACTCAAACATCATGCAAGTGTAAGTTTCAATTAGACCCTATCATGCGGTATTCTACATTCATGGGCAAATCAACCACAATCGAAATCAACTCAACTAATCAAAGATCGATTCCAAACATTGCATATAATGCTAGAGGGTTCAATTACTTAAAGATTTTACTCACATAATATCTATATTTTTTTTTATTAGCAAAAACTAAACACACCAAATCAAATAAATGCAATAAAAACAAAGCAAGTAAAGGATAGAAAGTTCGAATTTCTTGTCCACATCCCCCCAAACTTATTTCGAACTCGGAGAGTAAGAAAAAGTTTGAAAATCAGACAAGAAACAGAACTGTACCAGACTGTCGATCTCAGACATCGACATTTTTATCCACCCGAGGAAGTCAGTGCTGCGCGACGAAGATTTGGTGCTGTTGGCACTCTGTGTCGATCGACAGGGGGCCTGTCGATCGACACAGAGCCTTTTGTCGACTCATGCTACTGTCGATCGAAGTGTTTTCCGTGCGCCATGCCTCGGTGTCGATCGACAGCCGGTCTGTCGATCGAAACAGAGGCAATTCCTCCAAATTTTTCTCTTTTTTTTTTCAAAATTGAACAACAAAACCAATAACAAAGTAAAGGCAGAAAATAAAAAAATAACAACGAAATTTGAAATGAATTGAAATAAAAACAAATAACAGTTGGGTTACCTCCCAACAAGTGCTTTAGTTAATGTCGTAGCTCAACGATACTTGTTTTCAGAACCAGGGCGGGCTAGTTCGCACTCGCCTCCCATGAGA
>JAPKLW010002331.1:49950-95832 GCA_026898455.1 Plectranthus barbatus | reverse complement strand
GTATACTCTCAAATTGTCAACTGCACACTCTTTCTACCATAAGCTTGAATGTGGTACCTTCTAAATCGGTTCCTGAGACACCTGCTGAGCTCTTTCTTGGTTGCAAACCGAGTTTGTTCAAGTTCAGAGTATGGGGTTGTCCGGCGCACGTGCTGACAAAGGAACCTGATAAGTTAAAAAGCAGGTCCAAAGTAATGTTGTTTATAGGGTATCCCAGACAAATCAAAGGTGGTTACTTTTAATGTCCTGAGAGTCAGAGAATTGTTGTTAGCACCAACGATAGATTCTTGGAGGACGAGTATGTGAGAAACCACAAGTCAATGAGTGATATCATTCTTCAAGAAATTGAAAATGAGAATACGAATCCTAGGGAAGGGGAACATGCAAATGTGGGTGCACTTGTGAGAGGTTCAACACCACAAATGCGTTCTTCAATGCAAGGTGCAGAACCACAAGTTACTGCACCTACTGCTGACATAGCACCGATGCCTCATCGCAGTGGGAGAGTTATTTTCTAGCCGAAAAGGTACATGTTCGTGGGTGAGTCTTTGGACTTATGCTCGAAAGACGGACATGAGGACTCTAACCCACTGACCTACGAAGAGGCAGTGCAAGATAAGGATGTTGAAAAATGGCGTATCACCATGGATTCTGAGATTGAATCCATTACTGCTATGGATGTATACCAGAAAGCTGAGCTGCCAGATGGCTCTAGAGCCATAGGGTGCAAGTGGGTATACAAGAGAAAGAAAGGAGCGGATGGAGAAATCACAGTTTTTAAAGCCAGACTGGTGGTAAAGTGTTATAGTCAGAAAGAGGGTATAGACTTTGACGAAACCTTTTCGCCCGTAGCCATGCTCAAGTCAATCTGGATACTCCTTGCCATAGCTGCGCATATGGACCTCGAGATTTGGCAGATGAATGTCAAAACCGCTTTTCTAAATGGGTACCTTGAAGAAGGTAGGGACAATTATATGCGGCAACCCAAGGGTTACATATTCAAGGGCGAAGAACATCTTGTCTGGAAGCTTAAGAAGTCCTTCTATGGACTTAAGCAAGCTTCGAGGTCGTGGAACTTGTGTTTCAACAGTGTGATTAAATCCTATGGATTTTCACAGTTCCAAATGAAGGATTTGGGAGAAGCTGGGTACATCCTTGGGATTAAGGTCTTACAGGATCGTAAGAGAAGGATGTTTAGCTTATCCCAGACATCCTATATGGATACTGTGATTGCCCGGTTCAGCATGAAACTCGCCAAGAAAGGCTTGCTACCTTTCAGGCATGGCGTTCATCTTTCTAATGGGCAATGTCTGAGACACAGCGTTAGAAAGATGAAATGAGTCTTGTACCATACGCCTCTGTGGTGGGTAGCCTCATGTATGCAATGTTGTGTACCAGGCCAGATATCTGTTATGAAGTTGATAAGGTAGCGAGATATCAGTCTAACCCTGGACATGCTCATTGGATTGCGGTAAAGCACATCCTCAAGTACTTGAAGAGAACTAGGAATTACTGCCGGGTTTATCAAGGTGAGGATTTGTGCCCTGTAGGTTATACACATTCGGATTTCCAAGGGGACCAGGATGAGAATAAATCGACCTCAGGATATGTGTTTACCTTGGGAGGTGGGGTTGTATCTTGGAGGAGCTCAAAACAGAAATGCATTGCTGACTCCACCATGGAGGCGGAATATGTCGCCACCTCCGAAGCTTCGAAAGAAGGGGTATGGCTCCGGAACTACCTTTTAGAGTTGGATGTGATTCCAAGCTTGCCGAAGAGCATCACAATCTATTGAGATAACTCTAGTACAGTGGCGAACTCGAATGAACCACGGACTCACAAGGCAAGCAAACACATAGAGGGGAAGTACCATATCATACTAGAGATCGTATCGAGGGGCGATGTGCTGATCAAGAAGATTGACATTAGAGACAACCTAGCTGATCCATTTACAAAGAGCTTGCCCTAGAAGGTTTACGAAAGACATATTTGTGAGCTGGGTTGGAGGTGGATGCCGACCACTAACAGTGGTTAACGTGATAGCCAAGCTAGATAGATGCACTGTATACTCTGTAATAGCTATTGTAATGCTTTAAGTATAAGTGGGAGATTGATGGGTTTTGTATACCGAAAGCATTTATTACAATGAGTATACGATTGACTTTTGTCCTATATGTTAAACAAACTTACATGCACGTAATAATGATATCCTCATGTCTCACCAATAGGGACGATCATACGGCGTGTTGTAGATCATAGAAGACAGTATGATCACTTGACCAAGTGAGACATAAATATTATCACAGCCGAGACAGCGTTGAGGATACGTCTGTCTGAATGGCTGCTACATAGTCGGAAGAAGTAATCTGTCTTGGTTACTTGATATGCTAGTACGCAAAAGTGGCGTATTGATTGGACCACATTGAGATGTATTTGTGTGTCTGACATCACCGAATACAAGATCTCGTTCTTGATTGAGTCCAAACCCTAACTAAGATTTAGGGGTATGCACGGGTTGACTGTTGCTTTGATTTGCCATGGTGGAGAGCCTAAGTAACATGCTTGTATATCCGCATTTTAGGTAGCAGCAGTTCGTGTAGTACAACGTGAAACTGAACTTAGGTAACCATATCCAAGTATAGGATGGGGACATTTCCTGAGGAGCTCGATAATGTTCATCGTGCCAAAGTCCTGCAGGCTGATTAAGTTCAGGCGCGAGTGATAAGGTTTGAGTGGTATTGCTCAGGAAAATAAGATATTAATTAATTGTAGATAGAGCTTGTCAGAAGCTTCGATTAATTAATGAATATCCGATAACCTTAAATATGTGGATTCTCAGATAATTTTGTCCTGAGTTGTGGACATGGGAATTAATTAATTCATAGGCCCACTTTATTATTTGCATTAGGTCCCAGATCATGCCCAATTAAATATGCTGAAAAAATGCCCAATAGCCCATTAGGGTTAAAACCCTGGGTCTATAAATAGACAGCTCTCTCTGAAACCCTAGCCACCACAGAACATTCAAATCAGTTGAAACCCTAAGGAGAGAGAGAGAAAGGGCGGCGCCAGTGTAAGGGGAGGAGAAGGGATTTCGTCTCCGGGCTACACTTCACAGATCTGTGGAATCCTCACCAGTAGCAGATCTGAGCAGCATTCGGATACAAATCTGAAGATCTGATCTGGAGAACAAGATTTCTATTTTTCTATTTTTCTTTATTTCAATTAAATCAATGAAATTAGATTGCTAATTTGTTTTTCCGTAGATTTAATTGAATCGCGTGGTTGAATTAAAATTTTGATATTCAAACGCGAAAGATCGGATCAAACTCTACGGATTAACGGTAATATCTATATCCACGAATTAAATTTACAGGAGCATGCTAGGATTTATGAATTGTTTATCGCATTCAACATCCGTGATTGGTCCTGTTTATTTAGATTTGGTGATTCGATTCACGGAAAATCCCTACATGTAGAAGACTTAAGCTTATGTCTGTTCTAGTTAAGTTAGTTTGTGAAACTGGAAAAACAGAGCAAGTATGAAGGTAAAACAATAAACAACACACAAGATATATAGTGGTTCGGATCTCAATATCCAACATCCACTCTTCATACCCAAGGTCTGAATAATTCACTAAGTAAATACAAGCCTCCTTATGATCTATGCATATCCCGTCAGCGCCTCCGTCCTTCGGTCAGTTGTGGCACTCTTCAAGGAACTCCTTGCAGACTCAATCTTCAGGTTGAAGTGAGGACGACACCCCGCAATCTTCTTCCTGGTGGTTGGATGTTTACTGTTCTTCCCAGAACTCAGGTGGATGGATGTTTACTGTTCTTCCCAGAACTTAGGTGGTTGGAATACGCCCGTGAGAATCAGAATCCCAGACTAGGAATCTGAGTGCTATGAATATATATCAGAAAGATATATTCACCAAAGAAGAACTTCAACTTTACAACTTCAGCCTCGTGCTTGGAGAAGTTAGCACATTATATCACTTGATTCGAAGACTCAAGTCTCGTGTAAGGAAACACGGAAACTCAGAGAGTTTAGCAGAGACATCCTCTTTGTCGTGCGAAGACTTTTGGATTTAGCTCAAAGTTCTTTCAATCTTTGTATGTTGATTAACCGTTAAAGGTTGAAGTGCATACCCTTTTATAGAGGATTCCCTCTAGGAATTTTGAATTTCTACCCTTTAGACACATAAATTCAGACGTTAGACTCATGAAAGATATTGTTCAATCGTAGCCCGTGCCTTAGGTCTGCGTTATGCTCTGCTCTGCTGCGTCAGTGCACCATACACTAACTTTATGTTAGACTAAGTTCTCATTTTTAGGAACCCAGGTTTTGATAACCTCGTACACACTTACACTTGGGCATATATAAATTCTTAAGTCTGACTGAGCTTCAATATCTTTTGAATAGCTCAAGCTTTAAAGGTAGAGGCTCTTATACTGTCTTTCAAAGGTTAGTATAACTTAGCCCTCATACTGACTTCCTAAGGTCACTATAGTAGACCCTCATACTGACTGTCCACAATCAGTATGGAAAACACCATCATATTGATTTCTCCATATATCTATGGAAAACCATAATACTGATTTCTCGTGGTCAGTCCGGGGAAGCCCTCATACTGACTTCTCCTGGTCAATAAGGTAGACCTTATATTGAGTGCTCCAAATTAGTTCTGGTTAAGGCTGTACTTGGTGAAAACCAAGTTTCAGGCGTGCATGTAGTTAGTTCTCGAGCATTCTCCTATGCTCGGTCTTCAGCCTAAGTTCTATTACAACTCAATCAATTGTATAAATGGATTGCAATTTAGAACTCTAGACTCTGAAAAAACTGACTAAGATTGCAATTTCCCCCTTTTTGGTGTGGTCAAAGCCATCTAAAACCTAAGCTGATGAGGTGTGGATAACTTTTGAGTTTTTACAGATTTGACAAATAGTCACATAAACTCAGAAAAGTTCCCCCTCAAAGTCAGATTTTTACTTAAGATATTCTCCTTATAGATTCGGAGAGATAATGCTCGATTGATTTTCAAGTCAGTTTAGAGCAGTTAAATCTTAAGTAGGAGAGAGTCAGAAGCCTGCTGATTACACTGGATTGTGTAAGTTCAGCGTATGAAGAACGAAGACCTTCGTTGGACAAAAAGAGATTGTCATCAACAAGTTAGTTTACCCTTTAATAATTTTCATTACTAGTTCAGGGATAAACTAACACAAAGAAACCTAATACAGAACTATTTCAAGTCTATACTAGGCTGCTTCCGGTCTTCATAATGTTCTTCTAATTGATTGCTGCTGGATTTCTTGAACACCTCATCCAAGGAATACAGAGGAAACATCCAGCCATCCAGGAAAAAGGTTGCGTGGTGCGTCCTCACTTCAACCTGAAGAATGATCAGCATACAAGGAGTTTCTGGGCGAGTGACGACAGCAGATCAAAGGACGAAGGTTTCCAACGGGCTATACATAGATCGTGAGAAAGTTTGTACTCTGAAACTTAGTGGATTCCTGATTAAGTTCGGAAGAGTAGGCGTAGGACTTTGATTTCAAACCATTATAAATATCCTATCTTCTTATTTACTTGCTTTCTTTAAGTTTAAGCATTTAAGTTCTCAAGCTTACTTTGAAACCTTCAATACTTTTCTAAGTATTGAAGTGTATTACCAGAAACTTACTAAATAACTTTCTGAGGTAAACTTACTTTCCTATGAACCTGAAAATTGAGTCGAAGTTGGTTTTCAGAGACAAGTGCATATTAATCTTATTTCCGCTGCACACTTACATACTCTAATTTCGGGACCAACACACACACACACACACACACACACACACACACACATATATATATATATATATATATATATATATATATATATAATTTTCTAATATTTTTTTAGTTTGTTTAGTTTATTTTTATATTTTATGCATGAGTCGAGGTTATGGGATAATGCTTGGTACTGTGTGTTTTTGCAGGTTTTGGGCGAAAAATGGCTAAGTTTGGAAAATTGCAAAATTGGGAGGTCTCTGTGTCGACCAATGTGGCTCCACATCGACCGACGCTGGTCTGCGTTGACGAAGCAAAATTCGAAAAGGAAAAATTCGAAGCAAATTAGGATATATCTGACGTGCCTCTAGAAGTTCACCCTCTAAAGAGCTTGTCAAAGAATAAATTGTCAACCCGGTTCCTTCTCCGTTTCGCCTATTAGAGTACTAAAGTACCGAGTGAAGTTGTGTAGCTAGGTAAATTTCAAGTCGTTGAGTTTTGTCTAAAATCCTAAGAAAGCAATGTAAATCTAACTAACCAAACATAACAAATCATCATCATTTCATCAACAACTCACACAATCAATATCCAATCACCGGAAATTCAAGACAACGAAGTACGCAATTAAAGAAAAGAGGATGTTGAATCAAGTTTGGATGCAATCAATGAGGTCGATATTTGTTGTAAACACAATTTAATTCCTATGAGGATGGACTCTCACCCTACCCTAGTCGATCCCTTGTCACGGTGAACCGACCGTTGATGAAACTACCACCTCAAACAGTCACGTTATCGGCTATAGCTCACTCCAAAAGGAACGTGAATCATTGCCCTATTCACTCTACCCGCACATGGATTGGATAAAGTAACACAAGGAAACATGCTAATCGCGACACTCATATCCGCGTAACGGCTGCAATACTCGTATCAATCATCACCTAAATTGGCTAATACCTACACTTAGGGATTGTGAAAAGGCTCTAGCATGCTCCAATCTCACATAGAAAGGTAAACAAGCAAAAATCAATTCTAATTTCATGCATCCTCTCTCAATTCAACATCCAATAGAAGTTTAGCTCATCATATCCATCAATTGTGCAATTACAAAATAGGAATTGTTGAAAATCATTACAATTGAGAATAGAAAGAAGATTCTTCCCTAATTTGGTCTTGTGTCTTGATCTACCAAGCTTGATTCTTCAAATTTCCTCCAAGGAATGTGGTTGAAGCTCCTCGGTTGTGGATGAGAAGAATGGTAGTTACGATCGTGAGAGAGAATTCTAACTTCTAAAAATGAAATATGGCAAAAAGTTCTCTCTAATTTCAATTCTCCCCCTTTTATAGACAAGAAAAATGACCCTCGGATCGCCCGGTCGAAGAATGGCTCGCCCTGTCGAAGTTAGAAACCGCTAAAATGTTGAGTAACAGCTCCGCTCGCCCGGTCCAAATCGGGCTCGACCGAGCCTTCTCTTTGAACCATGGCTCGGCCGAGCCTGCACACGCTCGGCCGGTCGAGCTCTCTGAAATGCAGCTCGGCCGAGCCTGCACAAGCTCGATCGATCGAGCTCTCTGAAATGCAGCTCGGCCGGTCCTGCACCAGCTCGGGCGGGCGACTCCTCAAAACCTCCAACTTCGTGCGATTTTCCACCGAAACTCCACCAAAAATGCTCGATTATGCTCAAAACTGAACCTACACACCTGAAACACACAAAACACGAAAACCAAACCAAAACACAACCAATCATGAAGAAAAACCTATGATACGGGCGTAAAATAACCAAAACAAGCACACAAACACACCAAATTATAGGTCAATTTACGCAGGTATCATAATCCCCCAAATTTAAACCTTTGATTGTCCTCAATCAAAACAAAGAAAAGTTCTCAACCTACCTCAAATGATTCCTCATATCTCATCAAAGTTATCTTAGCATGCTCAAGTAAAACGAGATTATCACCTAACTTTGTAACTAGGTTAATGCCAAGGACATGAACCACTCATCAAGATTGGATACAAGAAACGAGAGCACTCCCTCACGTGTTTAGGGATGATGAGATTCACACATTCACAAGATATCGAGCTTGATTTCCATAGGCTTAAATCCACTCTCACCACTATACTACAACGAGTTAGTTTCTAGAATCAAAAAGGTCTTTTCACGGGTTGTAACGTGGCTAACTAAAAGGTAGGTGGTTTTGGGCCAAAGTGACTAAACTTCTCAATTTCCCAAAACCCCCAAACTTATTCTTTTCGAACCACTACTAACCCCGAGGCTTTTCATTTCACAACACAATTTTTCTTTTTTTTTTCTTCTTTTTGTTTTTTTCTAGCACCATCTTTTATTCATCTTGTCGGTGCTTCACAACACACTTTTTTTTTTCTTTTCTTTTTCTAACACCAAAATTTGTTTGGTAGGTGCTCATTTTTTCTAGGATCAACAACGATCCTTCATTTCACTCTTTTCTTGCCTCAACATTTTCAACAACACAAATCCAATCAATTCCCAACCCAACTCTCATCACCGTATTGACCCTCATACACTCTTTCCCCCCAAATATGGTCCTAATCAATTCAAGGAAGATCCACCAAATAAGTTCAATCACAAGTTCAATCACGGGGGTCAAAGATATGAAAGGCAAAATCATGATAATAGCCACCTTATACTCCCGGTGTGAAAGGTAGGACTAAGAAATGATGGCCTAAGATCATTTTCTAGTTACACACTCATGCCAATAGATAGAGAATGGATGCAAGTTCTAGATCTCGTACTCTCAATCTTGTCACTCACAAACAATAAAGATATGACAATATCAAGGCTCAAACCTCACAGCAATTTTGTCAAGTCCTAGGCATTAACCATATACAAAACTCGGCAATTTAAAAGTTAAACTCAAATCATGCTTTGACAACTCGATTCCGCTCTATCATTGGTTAAAGTAGGCATCAAACTTCCCTAAGTAATTCATGATTAAATCTCAAGTCTAATTCGAGTTCATCCCACACAAACACAAACACACAACATAACTACACACAATCTACATACCCTAACACAATGCAATTAAAACTACACGGTAGAAGAACGATAGAAAGCGTTACCCATCAGTAGGCACGATCACCGCTCTCCATTCCTTATTTGCACCTACTCAAAACAACACACCACCAAAAACTTGAGCATAAACTAGCCAATTAAGTTCTCATTTCCACCAACTTCCACAATCCAAGCATTCATTCAACAAAAATAAAGCAATATGCCCAAGTTCCACCATTCATTCCAAACCACAATACATTCCACATACCAATGCCAAATAGAAAGAATTAAGCACAAGTAAACTTGTCCATAAAAGATCTATCCATTCAATCATCCAAATCATCCAAAAATTCACAACAAATCCACAACCATAGTAATATAAGTAGATCAAAATACAACCAAATCGAATTCCGAATCATTATTCAAATCAACTAAACTAAACACACAAACTAAAGAAGAGTGATAATGATGATAAAGGGATAGAGAAGAGAGATAACCCAGAGCACCAACTACCGACCAATCCCCCCAAATTTAGTCAAGTTAGACTAAATTTGTAAAAAGGTAGTCGGTGCGTCACTGCTCGACTCTATCCTGTAGTTGCTGCTGGCGTTCCCTGCAAGACTGGTACGGAATGGGGACTCGGCGCTGCAGCTCTCTCACGTCCTCCTGAACAGAGTCAACTCGCCTATCAAGGCCATCAAAGCGAGCAGTCATGGAAGCATCAAGACCCTGCAAAGAGGAAGACAAAGACTCTATAGATGTATTAGTCTGCTGCAGCATAGAGTACATCTGCCGCTGCCAATCTGTCATCCGAGATGGCACCCGAGTACTAGGGCCAGCACCCAAATCACCACTCCTCCCGCTGAACTGTGCTAAAGAAGTGAAATACCCATCCGGTGACAGAACTCCGACACACTCGAGGTGATCCTCAGAATCTAACAACCAATTGGAATGATCCCCCAAATCCGACACCGTAGTGAGCCCATCACAAGGAAGTTTCAGTACCCTCTCCCCAAATTTATAATAATAAGAATCACCATGAGGTTTAGGAATCAAAAATCTTCCTTGAAGCAACGAACAGGTATCCAAAAACAGAGGAGGAGCGGTAGGACCAGACAATTCAACACCAATATCCACAAAAATAGGAGTAAGCATCCCACAAGTAAAAGTACGAGTGTTGGTGTTAGCAGCACGACTCCATGCATCCATCAACATAGCCCCCAAAGAGAATTTAATCCCATTCATCAATGCATATAACATATGGAGCTCGGGAGTAATCAAATTGCTAGACTCGTACCTCCCGCAAATAGAACCACCAACAAACTTATGAATATAACGAATAACAGGATTCTTAATTGATGTGGCTCTACATTCCTTAATATTAAACTTTCTATCCAATTGAACACCAGTGATAGATACCCAAAACTCCCCAAGATCCACATTCTCATGCATAAAAATTGACTCCGGATCACTACCAAAAATTTCATCAATTTTAGCTCTCTGGTAGAAATATTCCGTACCTTGAAGCTTGAATTTCATCGACAAAGGGGTACCGCCAATGCCTTTCATGATCGTGACGGAGGCGAAGAACTCCCTCGCCAACTCCATGTAGCCCGGCCATTTAGCACGAAGCATCTTCTTCCACCCAATCCCGGAGAGGAGGCTCCACACGTCGTCCTTCAATTTCAAAGCATTCAACGTCTCACGGCACAAGTATTTCGTGCCCACAACTTGCCGTTGTTCCAATTTTTTGAATTTTGCAAATTCCTCATCATCGAACTTCTTTGGGTGTCCATCGGAAGAAGAAGGTTCCCCCCTTGCTCTCTTGCTTGCCATGAGAAGAATTAAGATGTGAGATAAGAACAATTGACTAAAACAAAGTATGGGAGAAAATTTGGGAAGAGAAATTTCGACCGATCGTTGGATGGGGCAAGCAATGGCTCGAGCAAACATTTAAAAATGCCGCAGGGCTCGGCCGAGCGCCAGATGGCTCGACCGAGCGGGGGTCTGTCCGCGCCTTGGCTCGCCCGAGCCTACATCCGCTCGGGCGAGCGAGCTCTCTGTCCCAGCCCTCGGTTTGGCTCGCCCGAGCCTGCACCCGCTCGGGCGAGCGAGCTCTCTGTCCTCCTTGCTCGACTTTGCTCGGCCGAGCCTGCTCAAGCTCGGCCGAGCAGCCCTGACATCCCCCATTTTCTGCTTCTCTCCGACAATTTCCACGAACCAACGGCCTTCCATCCTTCTTACTCTTCATTCACAATATTAGCTAAATTTGTAAATCCACACAAACAAGAATCCTTCATCACAACACTCAACCGTTATTCAATCAACAATTAACAACACATTATTCAAGAATATAAAGATAACAAAATTTAAACATTGGGTTGCCTCCCAATAAGTGCTTGTTTAACGTCGGAAGCTCGACGATCATACCTTATTTCAATCATGATCCCAAGGTGCGGATCCAGAGCTCATACCTCGGTCAATGGAGTCATGCTCTTCCGGAAATAACAGCTTTCTTCTTGCACTTCGAGGTGGATCCGAATCCACACGAGCTCTTTTTGTCCGAGCTTGTCCAAACTCGTCCAAGTCTCCCGGATCATCTTTATCTTCAAATTCATCCCCCATGAGTTTTATTCCGGGGTCAATCAAATCCTTCAACCTTTTCGGTACTAAAGTACCGAGTGAAGTTGTGTAGCTAGGTAAATTTCAAGTCGTTGAGTTTTGTCTAAAATCCTAAGAAAGCAATGTAAATCTAACTAACCAAACATAACAAATCATCATCATTTCATCAACAACTCACACAATCAATATCCAATCACCGGTAAATCAAGACAACGAAGTACGCAATTAAAGAAAAGAGGATGTTGAATCAAGTTTGGATGCAATCAATGAGGTCGATATTTGTTGTAAACACAATTTAATTCCTATGAGGATGGACTCTCACCCTACCCTAGTCGATCCCTTGTCACGGTGAACCGACCGTTGATGAAACTACCACCTCAAACAGTCACATTATCGGCTATAGCTCACTCCAAAATCAACGTGAATCATTGCCCTATTCACTCTACCCGCACATGGATTGGATAAAGTAACACAAGAAAACATGCTAATCGCGACACTCATATCCGCGTAACGGCTGCAATACTCGTATCAATCATCACCTAAATTGGCTAATACCTACACTTAGGGATTGTGAAAAGGCTCTAGCATGCTCCAATCTCACATAGAAAGGTAAACAAGCAAAAATCAATTCTAATTTCATGCATCCTCTCTCAATTCAACATCCAATAGAAGTTTAGCTCATCATATCCATCAATTGTGCAATTACAAAATAGGAATTGTTGAAAATCATTACAATTGAGAATAGAAAGAAGATTCTTCCCTAATTTGGTCTTGTGTCTTGATCTACCAAGCTTGATTCTTCAAAATTCCTCCAAGGAATGTGGTTGAAGCTCCTCGGTTGTGAATGAGAAGAATGGTAGTTACAATCGTGAGAGAGAATTCTAACTTCTAAAAATGAAATATGGCAAAAAGTTCTCTCTAATTTCAATTCTCCCCCTTTTATAGACAAGAAAAATGACCCTCGGATCGCCCGGTCGAAGTTAGAAACCGCCAAAATGTTGAGTAACAGCTCCGCTTGCCCGGTCCAAATCGGGCTCGACCGAGCCTTCTCCTTGAACCATGGCTCGGCCGAGCCTGCACACGCTCGGTCGGTCGAGCTCTCTGAAATGCAGCTCGACCGAGCCTGCACAAGCTCGACCGGTCGAGCTCTCTGAAATGCAGCTCGGCCGGTCCTGCACCAGCTCGGGCGGGCGACACCTCAAAACCTCCAACTTCGTGCGATTTTCCACCGAAACTCCACCGAAAATGCTCGATTATGCTCAAAACTGAACCTACACACATGAAACACACAAAACACGAAAACCAAACCAAAACACAACCAATCATGAAGAAAAACCTATGATACGGGCATAAAATAACCAAAACAAGCACACAAACACACCAAAATATAGGTCAATTTACGCACGTATCAATATCTTCTTTTCAGCTCTAAATCTAAAAAAATTCTCATCCACCTCTATAAATACCCATGTAATTTTGATTTTTATTATCTTTCATTCATCATTGGAATTTTAAAAGTTTTTGGAGAGTTGGAGACTCGAACAATCGTTATGAATAGTCAATCTTGAATGCATGTTTAAATTAATCAACTCGAATGGCATGGTTTGAATTCCTGGTTAAATTATTAGAATTTAGGATAAATGAAGGATCGGTAGATGAAATTAATTCTAGATTTTATAGTTTTTAATCGACAGACCGAGAGGACAAGATTATTAATAGGAATATGAATATTAATACAATTAATTTTTTTCTCAAAAAGAAGAATAATTAATTGTAGGTAATAAATCTAATGTTTTTATGAGGTTGATTATTATTGTGTTCTTGATGCCGACAAAGCATATACAGTCACATAATAGTAACCTAGGCTATTTCCCACCTTTGATGAGTTGATTGATGTTAGGAAATTTTGTTAGAAAAGTCCTTCCTTTTATCTTATGTTTTGGTGGATCAAAGGCTGTAAAAGCCATCTTAGTCAGTTTTTCAGCTTAGAGTCCGAAAATGTAATCCTTGTCTAGGATTAATCGAGTTGTAATAGTTCTAAGATGCTGAAGACCATGCTGAAGACCGAGCATAGGAAATGCTCGAGAATTGAATAGGTGTTTGTGCGTGAAACTTGGTTTCACCCAATATGGCCAAGGCCTATACTGAGTTTGGGTACTCAGTATAGTGTTTACCATACTGACTTATGAGAAGTCAGCATGAGGTTCGCCATACTGACTTATGAGAAGTCAGTATGAGGGTTGCCTTTACTGACTAAGGAAAGTTAGTATGATAGCCTTTGTTTACAAAGCACATGGTACACGAAGACAACCAAGCCTAGTCAGACTGAAAGGCATATCTTTGCTTAAGTAAAAGTCGGTACGAGGATATCCATACTTGGATTCCTCGGACTGAAGCTTAGTCTAACACAAAGTTAGTGAAAAGTACACTGCCATAGCAGAGTAGACCTAAGTTGCTATTATTGGGCGACATTCTCCATGTCTCTAACGACTGGATTAATGTGTCTAACAGGCATAATTTCAAATTCACTCAATGATTCTCCTATAAATAGAGGAACACTTCGAATGAAGAAAAACTTTGCCCGACGCTAAAAGTTAAGCCAAAGCTCTGGCAT
The DNA here is from genome assembly GCA_026898455.1 of Plectranthus barbatus. NCBI lineage: Eukaryota > Viridiplantae > Streptophyta > Magnoliopsida > Lamiales > Lamiaceae > Plectranthus > Plectranthus barbatus. Next base: position 81,794 of record JAPKLW010002331.1, on the reverse strand, counting down.
TTTCATTTCTTTAAAGCTTTCTGAGTTTCCGTGTTTAATACACGAGACTTGAGTTCCTAACTCAAGTTATCTCTCTGTGCTATCCTTTCTTAGCACGAGGCTAAAGTTTTATAGCTGAAGCTATCTTTGGTGAATATAACTTTCCAAATTATATTCATATCAATCATTATCCTACTCTGGGATCTTGATTCTCATGGGCTTTTGCCAACAAACTGAGTTCTGGGAAGAACAACAAACATCCAACCACGAAGGAGAAGGCTACGGGGTGCGTCCTCACTTCGACTTGAAGACTAAGCTTACAAGGAGTTCCTAGGCGAGGGACCACAACATACCGAAGGGACAAAGCACCGATGGGCTGTACATAGATCGTAAGGAGGCTTGTATCATACATAGTGAATTTCCAGACCAAGTGTCTGAAGACTGGACATAGGAACCACTATAAAATATCATGTGTTCTTGACTACTTTCATTTAAGTTTTCGCATTCCTCAAGTTTCTTAAAACTAGCTTTTAAACCTTCAATACTTGCGTAAATATTGAAGTGTATATCTTGCAAAACTTACTTAAGAACTATTGGACCTAAGCTTAACCTTTCAGAAACCCTAAACTAAGTTCTAGTTGGTGTAGGAGAATAGGTGCAACATAAACTTACTTCCGCTGCATATTACATACTTTGATCTCGGAACCAACAATTGATTTTGCATGTATCAGATTGATTATTACATGCTTTCCAAAACACCTTTAATTTCTATTTATGTTATCTTTATTTTCCAAAAACAAAAAACCCAAATTTTTGTTCACGCAAACAATGAAGTTTAGAACTATAATTAGTACATAAGAAAATTTTGTAGCACACAATTCCTCTGGGTTCGACTACCTTAGGGTATTTCAATTTATTTTTCACTGTTTTTGCAATTTATCTGTGGGTTTTTACAGTGATCAAATTGGCGCCGTTGTCGGGGAATTGTTAGATTTTATCTTATTACTAATTTTTTTAGGATTATTGGATTGAGTTTTATTTTATTTCAATTCATGTTGTTTGCGTGCGTTTGTGAGTATCAAGTTTGGATTTATATTTCGATTGACGTCCATTTGCATTGATCGATTTTAATTTTGGATCGACACATTCGTGTGTCGGTCGATGCTGAATAAGTTCTACATTATTTTCTTTCTCTTCAGGTTGTGCATGATCACGAGAGATCAAGGCAAACCACTTGAAGCTTTCTATCTAGAGATAGAAGCATCTTGTTGAAGGATAAACAACAAGAAAAAGAAGGTGAACCAAGCAGCAATAGGAATGGATCCACCAAATAATCAAAATCCTCAAGAAGTTGGTCCGGATGTGCCACCTTTGGAGGACACTAATACATAGTTGTCGATAATGGATGCTCTGATGTTGATCCAAGAAGTTTAGATGATAAGAGATGAAGTTCGCGAACTGAGAGTCGAAAGAAAAGCAGAAAGGGAAGCAGCTTGGAGGGCTCGAAATCAGAAGATAGACCAGATGCCTCAGGAGGATTGGGATGACGAGGATCCAATTGTCATGGCCAAGAAGTGCAGACCATAGCCCAGACATGAGGGATTTAGTATCGGCATCAATGCCAATAATTTTGAACTCAAGACTGGATTGATTCAGATGGTTCAGCAGAATTAATTCGGTGGCTGACCTATTGAGGACCCTTACACACACCTCAAGATGTTCGTGGAGGTGTGTGGCACTATGAAGCAAAATGGCGTAGGACAAGACGCCATTTGGATGCTCCTGTTCTCATTCTCATTGAGGGATCAGGCCCGATTTATACATGCATATCGAATTTAATTATGCACAAAAGAGCCATAAATATGAAACCTGTCTCTGATACCAATTGTAGGGTTTTCCTGTGAACCAAATCACCAAAACAACTTGAACCGGATCGATTTATGGATATTGTGCACAATTAAATATACAATAAAACCTAGCATGATCCTATGAATTTAATTACCAGAATTGTGGATTTTGGAATTTGCCGTAACTCCGTAGTCTCAGTACTGATCTTTTGCGTTTGAACTTCCACTTTAATTCAACCACGCAATTCAATTTGTATATGCGGAAGTAGAAATTAGAAATCTAATTTCTAGAATAAAATCGAAATTAAAGGAAAGAAAAAGAAATTTGTTGGTCTCCAGATTAGATCTTCAGATCTGTTTCCCGGTGCGTTCAGATCTGCTATTGGTGAGGATTCCACAGATCTGTACTTTGAGCAGGACCAGAATTCAAAAATTCTCCTCCCTTTTTCCTTGCTGAAAACGGCGCCCCTCTCTTTTTCTAGGTTTAGAGTTTTTCAACTGTGTTACAACTTATGAGACAGAGCTGTCTATTTATAGACCTAGGGTTGTAAACCCTAGTGGGCTCCTGGTCTCAATTCAGCACACTTTCCTTGGGCCAGACCTGGGACCTAATGCAAATAATAAAATGGGCCTATAAATTAATTAATTCTCATGTCCACAACCCAGGACACAATTAATTAATTAAAATTAATTCTTTTTCACCACAAAAATAATACTGACATACCCCTTTATTACCACGTTATGAGAACGAGCTGCATTAATTGAGAATCCCCATATTTAAGGTTACTGAAAATTCATTAATTAATTGGAGCTTCTGACAAGCTCTAACTACAATTAATTAATATCTTATTAATCCTGAGTAGTACCACTCAATCATTATCACTCGTGCCTGAACTTAATCAGCCTGCAGGACTTTGGCACGATGAATGTCATTGAGCTCCTCAGGGAATGTCCCCATCCTATTACTCGGATATGGTTACCTAAATCCAGTCTCAGGCGGTACTACATGAACTGCGGTTACCCAAGATGCGGATATACGAGCACGTTACTTAGGCTCTCCTCCATGTCAAGTCAAAGCAACAGTCAACCCGTGCAAACCCCTGAACCTTCGTTAGGGTTTGGACTCAATCAATATAACGAGATCTTGTATTCGCTAATGTCAGAAATACAAATACATCTCACTACGGTCCATCAATACGCCACCTCTGCGTACCAGCATGTCAAGTAACCAAGACAGATTACTTATTCCGACAATGCCGCATCCATCCGGACAGATTCATCCTCATACGCTGTCTCGGCTGTGATCAGGTTTATGTCTCACTAGGTTAAGTGATCATACTTTCTTCTGCGATCAACAACATGCCGTATGATCGTCTCTATCGGTGAGACAAGAGGATACCATTGTTCGTACATGTAAGATTGTTAACAGATAGGAGAAATAAACCGTCGTATACTCATTATAATAAATGCTTTCAGTATACAAAGCCCATCAATCTCCCACTTATACTCAAAGCATAACTAAGCTATTACAGAGTATACAGTCCGTCTATCTAGTCTGCTGTCTATTTAATGTAGGGTTTCCCCGTAAACCGAATCACCAAAACTATTTGAACCGGATCGATTTATGGATATTGTGCACAATTAAAATAACAATGAAACTAAGCATGCTCCTATGAATTTAATTACCAGAATTTTGGAATTTACCGTAACTCCGTAGTCTCTGTACCGATCTTTTGCGTTTGAACTTCAATTTTAATTCAACCACGCAATTCAATTTGTATCTGCGGAAGTAGAAATTAGAAATCTAATTTCTAGAATAAAATCAAAATTTAAGGAATGAAAAAGAAATCTGTTGTTCTCCAGATTAGATCTTCAGATCTGTTTCCCGGTGCATTCAGATCTGCTACTGGTGAGGATTCCACATATCTGTGCTTTGAGCAGGACCAGAATTCGAAAATTCTCCTCCTTCTTTTCTCTCAAAAACGACGCCCCTCTCTCTCTCTAGGTTCAGGGTTTTTCAACTGTGTTACAACTTATGAGAGAGAGCTGTCGATTTATAGACCTAGGGTTGTAAACCCTAGTGGGCTCCTGGGATCAATTCAGCACACTTTCCTTGGGCCAGACCTGGGACCTAATGCAAGTAATAAAGTTGGCCTATAAATTAATTAATTCCCATGTCCACAAACCAGGACACAATTAATTAATTAATATTAATTATTTTTCACCAGATAATTAATACTGACCTACCCCTTTATTACCACGTTATGAGAACGGGCTGCATTAATTGAGAATCTCCATATTTAAGGTTAGCGGACATCCATTAATTAATTGGAGCTTCTGACAAGCTCTAACTACAATTAATTAATATCTTATTACTCCTGAGTAGTACCACTCAATCCTTATCACTCGTGCTGGAACTTAATCAGCCTGCAGGATTTTGGCATGATGAATGTCATTGATCTCCTCAGGGAATGTCCCCATCCTATTACTCTGATATGGTTACCTAAACCCAGTTTCAGGCGGTACTACATGAATTGCTGTTACCTAAGATGCGGATATACGAGCACGTTACTTAGGCTCTCCACCATGGCAAGTCAAAGCAACAGTCAACCCGTGCAAACCCCTGTGCCTTCGTTAGGGTTTGGACTCAATCAATATCGAGATCTTGTATTTGTTGATGTCAGACAGACGAATACATCTCACTGCGGTCCATCAATACGCCACCCCTGCATTCCAGCATGTCAAGTAACCAAGACAGACTACTTATTCCGACAATGCCAAAGCCATCCGGACAGACGTATCCTCATACGCTGTCTTGGCTGTGATCAGGTTTATGTCTCACTAGGTCAAGTGATCATACTATCTTCTGCGATCTACAACACGCCGTATGATCGTCCCTATCGGTGAGAAAAGAGGATACCATTGTTCATACAAGTAAGATTGTTAACATATAGGAGAAATAAACCGTTGTATACTCATTATAATAAATGCTTTCAGTATACAAAACCCATCATTTAACCACTGTCAGTTGTTGGCATCCAACTCAGACCCAGCTCACGAATATGTTTTTCATAAACTTTCTGCGGCAAGCTCTTTGTAAATGGATCAGCAAGATTGTCAGCATTGTCAATCTTCTTAATTTGCACATTGCCCCTCGATACGATTTCTCGTATGATATGGTACTTTCTCTCTATGTGTTTGCTTGCCCTGTGAGACCGCGGTTCCTTTGAGTTTGCCACTGCATCAGAGTTATCACAATAAATTACGATGCTCCTCGGTAAACTCGGAACCACACCCAACTCTAAAAGGTAGTTCCTGAGCCATACCCCCTCTTTCGAGGCGTCGGAGGCGGCGACATATTCCGCCTCCATGGTGGAGTCAGCAATGCATTTCTACTTTAAGCTCCTCCAAGATATAGCTCCACCTCCCACGGTAAACACATATCCTGAGGTCGATTTCTTCTCATCTTGGTCCTCTTCGAAATCCGAGTTTGTATAACCCACAGGGCACAAATCCTCACTTTGATAAACTAGGCAGTAATTCCTAGTTCTTTTCAAGTATTTGAGGATGTGCTTTACAGCAGTCCAGTGCGCCTGTCCAGGGTTAGACTGATATCTTGCTACCATGCAAGCGGCATAACAGATATCTGGCCTGGTACACAACATTGCGTACATGAGGCTACCCACCGCCAAAGCGTATGGTACAAGACTCATCTCATCTTTCTCCCGCTGTGTCTGAGGACACTGCCCACTAGAAAGATGAACGCCATGTCTGAAACGCAGCAAGCCTTTCTTGGCGAGTTGCATTCTGAACCGGGCTATCACAGTGTCCACATAGGATGCCTGAGATAAGCTCAACATTCTTCTTTTACGATCTCGTAAGACCTTAATCCCAAGAATGTAGCCAGCTTCTCCCAGATCCTTCATTTAGAACTGTTCGGATAACCAAGCCTTGATTTCCGACATCACTCCCTCATTGTTTCCAAATAGGAGTATGTCAACAACGTATAGTGCAAGGAAGACCACGCTCCCACTGACACAAAGTCGGTAAACACAACCTTCGTTTTCCAACTGTGAAAACCCATAGGATTTAATCACATCGTTAAAACGTAAGTTCCACGACCTTGAAGCTTGCTTAAGTCCATACAAGGACTTCCTAAGCTTCCAGACAAGATGTTCTTCGCCTTTGCTTATGTAACCCTCGGGTTGCTGCATATAGATGTCCCTACCTTCTTCAAGGTAACCGTTTAGAAAAACGGTTTTGACATCCATCTGCCAGATCTCGAGGTCCATATGCGCAGCTATGGCAAGGAGTATCCGGATGGATTTGAGCATGGCTACAGGTGAAAAGTTTTCGTCATAGTCAATGCCCTCTTTCTAACTATAACCATTTGCCACCAGCCTGGCTTTAAAAGCCGTGATATTTCCATCCACCCTTTTCTTTCTCTTGTATACCCATTTGCACCCTATGGCCCAAAAGCCATCCGTCAAATCAGTTTTCTGGTATACATCCATAGCAGTTATGGATTCAATTTCAGAATCCATGGCCACACGCCATTTGGCAACATCCTTGTCCTGCACTGCCTCTTCTTAAGTCAGTGGGTCAGAGTCCTCATGTCCGTCTTCTGGGCTCAAGTCCGAAGACTCAACCACGAACATGTACCTTTCCGGCTAGAAAATAACTCTCCCACTACGACGAGGCATCGGTGCCGTGTCAGTATTAGGTGCAGTAACTTGTGGTCCTGCACCTTGCACTGAAGAACGTGTCTGTGGTGCTGAATCTCTCACAGGTGCACCCACATCTACACGTTCCCCTTCCCTTGGAATTGCATTCTCGTTTTCAATTTCTTGAAGAACGATATCACTCCTTGACTTGTGATTACTCACATACTCGTCCTCCAAGAATCTAGCGTTGGTGCTAACAACGACTCTCTGACTCTCAAGACAGTAAAAGTAACTACCTTTCATTTGCCTGGGATACCCTATGAACATCATTACTTTTGACCTGCTTTCTAACTTATCAGGTTCCTTCGACAGTACGTGTGCCGGACAGCCCCATACTCTAAACTTGCACAAACTAGGTTTGCGACCAAGGAAGAGCTCAGAAGGTGTCTTAGGAACTGATTTAGAAGGCACCACATTAAGCACGTAACATGTTGTTACCAATGCGTAGCCCCAAAACAAAATTGGTAAGTTTGCCTAACTCATCATCGATCTTACTATCTCTAGAAGAGTCTTATTTCTTCTTTTAGCTACATCGTTTTGCTGGGGAGTACCCAGTGCAGTCCACTGGGATGTAATCCCGTTTTCTGACAAATATTGCTGGAACTCACCGAGGTATTCGCCACTGCGGTCAGATCGCAGTGACTTGATAGTTTCCCGACCTTCTTTTCTACCTCAGCCTTGAACTCTTTAAATTTCTCAAAGCATTCAGACTTGTAGCGAAGCAGGTAAACATATTCGTACCTTGAGTAATTGTTAATGAAAATGACGAAGTATTCGTACCCTCCACGAGCCTGCGTGGACATCGGTCCACATAAGTCAGAATGGATCAATTCCAATACTTCCTCTGCTTAAGACTAACTAGCCTTGAAAAGCCTAGTTGACATCTTGCCCTCGATGCAGGAATCGCAGACTTGATAAGGTACAACTCGGACTAAGTCCAATGTACCGTCATCTGCAAGTCTCTGAATCCGCTTCAAGCTGATGTGACCCAGTCTCAAGTGCTAGAGATATGTAAGATCCTCATCAAAAGAAGTAAGTTTTCTCTTTCTAGGATTATCAATTACGGATGAATTACATGCAATACTTGCGGAAGACTTATGATTACAGTTAACAACATAGAGAGAATTATTCAGCATCCCACGACAGATAACACCGTTATTACCAATGATAGAAACACCACTATCAAAAATAACTGAATATCCATCAACATAAAGTTTGGAAACTGAAATAAGGTTTTGCCAAAAATCCGGCACGTACAAAACATCTCTCAAAGTTAAAACAGAATCATCAAAGTACAAGGTGAAATCTCCAATGGCAGCTGCACTCAATTGTGCTGTGTTCCCCATTGAGATGGTAACCTCGTCATTCTTCAGCACCCTCCTCGGTGTTAACCCCTGCAAAATGTAACAAACATGATCAGTAGCTCCAGTATCCACTACCCACGAATGAGTAGAAACTGATGCTAAACATGTTTCCGATACAAATGCAAATGACGTACCTTGTCCCTTAGCATTCGGACAATCCACCTTTCTGCATCCAACACACCTCTTCTTCTTTGGAGTGACTTTAACCCTCTTCACCTTCTTTGACTTGCTTTCACTGACTGCTTTCCTGAGCTTGCTTTCAGCACCGTCATCTCCAACCTTAGAGGTTGTCGAACTAGTGCTAGAAGCAGTCAGAACAGGCATCCGTGCTCGCATGGAAGATTGCTCCACCACAAGGTCCTCAAGTAGCTCATGCAGAGCATACTCTCCCCTTGCAGCAGCAACTACCTTAAAGTCATAAAAGGATTCAGGAAGAGAGTTCAGGATGATATCAATCTCGCCTTGCGCACTGATATTACCACCCCGCACAGTGAACTGTCTCATTAGATCAATCGTTGACATCATGTGCTCCGTCACCGAACTATTTTCAACCATCTTTTTGCACACAAGGTCATGCACAAGCTTATAGTTGATAGTCCGCTCCACGTTGCCATAGGCTCTCCAGAGTTCCTTCCATATCTCTCCAGCCCTTTCGAGGTACTCATACTTGTGCCTTAATTCTCTAGACAGGGAACCCGTGAAGAGCCAGAAGGCGAACTCATCAGCATCCTCCCATCTTTCATAAAATTCAAGCTCAAGTTTGCAGACCTTATGACGAATACGCAACAATGGATCCATAAAAATAACATATGCTTGATTTTTCAGATAAAGGACGTGTTTGATGCAAAAACTCCATTCAGGGAAGTTTGGACCAGTTAGAGGATTGAGAGCAAGTAAATGATCGACAATAGACATAGACATATCTGAAACAATAAAGAATCTTAAATAAGAACATACACGTAGAACTTCGAAAACAAATGCATTAAAAACCTTTTAATAAATCAAATACAAATGTTTTCCACTAATTGCCCAAGAGTTCCCACCGCAAGCTACACTCGTAGACGTTTACGATGTCACCCTCAACCAGAACTGCGGGTTTTATGCCCGAATCCATTTAATTTCACGACCATGTCAGGATGCTTTTGACACTAGAAATTAATAATTAGTGAAAAACTTAGACCAAGCCATCTCTCAAGAACAGGGATGCAATTCTTGCATTATATTCTACGATGCTTCTAAGCAATTAACCACAAATTTAACTCCGGCCAAAAAAGACAGTTTAGCATGACACGTAACCATACCGCACAACCCTTAAAGCTTTTGTATCTATAATTTAAATCAATCCTAGAATACTTGTGAAAGAGATCTACGCAAGCTACACTTGTATACGTTTATGCAAAACCCTCCCAGTATTCACATGATTTAAATTGTTTGTCTAGAAATCCCAACAACCGTACCCATGCACCTCTAGGAACTAGCAAGCTACACTCGTAGACGTTTACTAGAACGAGAGATACACTTACAGCCTAGGACCGCTTTGTGGAGGACTATTGATTTTAATTAAAAAAATCTGCTTAGTATTTTTCTTTTAAAAGGTTTCTTATATGCGCACATATAATTTCTTTGTTATTACATTTTCCAAATTTTTGCATGTAATTAAATAAGCCCAAAAATTCCCAAAATATAATCCAACAAAAGAAATTAATCACATAAGCATGCTTGGAAAGCTGTAAATAATAAAAGCGATAAATCATGCTTTTTCTATTATCTACAAATGCTTAATTGCACACATAAATAAATCACAATATCATACGAGGACAATTAAGGCAAACAAAAATTCCTCGTGGCCCCACAAAAATAGAAAAAATAAATCCTATCTATTACAATTTAAAATTAGAATCTATTTGGATAGATACAAATCTTCTCAAATCTTCTAGGGCCTCCAAATCATTATTCATCAAATCTTTTGGGATTTAGGCCTTTGTGATCTGATGATTTGTCCTATCCTTAATGCAAACCCTAGGGTTTACACAAGATTGCACAAACCACCAAAACACGACCCACCGCGATAGGACAACATCAACTGACAACGACCACTGCCGCCGCCGCCGCGCGCGCGCACCGTGGCCGGCCGTTGCCCTCGCGCGCCGCACGGCCGCGCGCCTGCCGCCGTGGTCTGCCGCCCGCTGTCGCCCTTTGCCATGGTGGAGATTATGATCACTTGACCTAGTGAGACATAAACCTGATCACAGCCGAGACAGTGTATGAGGATACGTCTGTCCGGATGGCTGCGGCATTGTCGGAATAAGTAGTCTGTCTTGGTTACTTGACATGCTGGTACGCTGGGGTGGCGTATTGATGGACTACAATGAGATGTATTCGTCTATGTGACATCAGCGAATACAAGATCTCGTTATATTGATTGAGACCAAACCCTAACGAAGGTTCAGGGGTTTACACGGGTTGTCTGTTGCTTTGACTTGCCATGGTGGAGAGCCTGAGTAACGTGCTCGTATATCCGTATCTTGGGTAACAGCAGTTCGTGTAGTACTGCTTGAGACTGGGTTTAGGTAACCATATCCGAGTAATAGGATGGGGACATTCCCTGAGGAGCTCAATGACATTCATCGTGCCAAAGTCCTGTAGGCGGATTAAGTTCAGGCACGAGTGGTAATACTCAGGATTAATAAGATATTAATTAATTGTAGTTAGAGCTTGTTAGAAGCTCCAATTAATTAATGGGTGTCCGACGACATACATAAAATTCAAACATGCATAACGAATCTATTATGAACAATAGAGCCATAAAACAGAACCTGACTTTGATTCCAATTGTAGGGTTTTACCGTGAACCAAATCACCAAAACCAAATGAACCGGACTGTTTATGGTTATTGTTCATAATCCATTAAAAAACCCTAAGCATGCTCCTATTGAATTTAATGCGTGGATAAAGAATTATTTGATCTTCAGGGTTGTGTCCCAATGCTGCTCAGATCTGCTACTGATGAGGATTTCATAGATCTGTGTTGTAGGCCGGAGAAGAAAAATCCTTCTTCTCCCCTCTACAGGCGCCGCCCACTCTCTCTCTGCATCTAGGTTATCACTGATTTGAAAGTATTCAAAATTTGGCTAGGGCTTCCAGAGAGAATGGTCTATTTATAGACCCAGGGTTTCAACCCGAACGGGCTACTGGGCCTTTTTTCAGCATATTTATTTTGGGCCAGTCTTGGGACCTAATGCAAATAATAAAGTGGGCATATAATTAATTAATTCCCATGACCATAACCCAGGACATAATTAATTAATTAATTAATATTAATTCTTTTTTACCACAAAATTAATACTAACCTACCCCTTTATTACCACGTTATGAGAACGGGCTGCATTAATTGAGAATCCCCATATTTAAGGTTACTGGACAACCATTAATTAATTGGAGCTTATGACAAGCTCTAACTACAATTAATTAACATCTTATTATTCCTGAGTAGTACCACTAAATCCTTATCACTCGTGCCTGAACTTAATCAGCCTGCAGGACTTTAGCATAATGAATGTTATTGAGCTCCTCAGGGAATGTCCCCATCCTATTACTCGGATATGGTTGCCTAAACCCAGTCTCAGGCGGTACTACACGAACTGTTGTTACCCAAGATGCGGATATACGAGCACGTTACTTAGGCTCTCTACCATGGCAAGTCAAAGAAATAGTCAATCTGTGCAAACCCTGAACCTTCGTTAGGGTTTGGACTCAATCAATATAACGAGATCTTGTATTCGCTGATGTCAAACAGTCGAATACATCTCACTACGGTCCATCAATACGCCACCCCTGCGTACCAGCATGTCAAGTAACCAAGACAGACTACTTATTCCGACAATGCCGCAGCCATCCTGACAAACGTATCCTCATACACTGTCTCGGCTGTGATCAGGTTTATGTCTCACTAGGTCAAGTGATCATACTGTCTTCTGCGATCTACAACACGCCGTATGATCGTCCCTATCGGTGAGACAGGAGGATACCATTGTTACATACATGTAAGATTGTTAACAGATAGGAGAAATAAATCGTCGTATACTCATTATAATAGATGCTTTCAGTATACAAAACCCATCAACCTTAAATATGGGGATTCTCAATTAATGTAGCCCGTTCTCATAACGTGGTAATAAAGGTGTAGGTCATTATTAATTATGTGGTGAAAAATAATTAATATTAATTAATTGATTATGTCCTAGGTTGTGGACATGGGAATTAAATAATTATTGGCCCACTTTATTATTTGCATTACGTCCCAGGTTTAGCCTAAGTAATATATGCTGAATGGAGCCCAGTAGCCCATTAGGGATAAAATCCTAGGTCTATAAATAGACCCCTCTCTCTCTGAAACCCTAGCCACCTTGATCATAATTCAAATCAATCAAAACCCTAGGGAGAGAGAGAGTTGGGCGGCGCCAATTGTAGAGGGAGGAGAAGGATTTTCGCCTCTGGCCTACATCACAGATCTGTGGAATCCTCACCAGTAGCAGATCTGAACAGCATTGGGACACAACCTTGAAGATCTAATCTGGAGAACAGAATTCTCTCTTCTTCTCTTTTGTTTTCGATTTTCTCTAGGAAATTAGATTACTAATTTCTGCTTCCGCAGATTAAATCAAATCGCGTGGTTGAATTGAAGTTGGAAATTCAAACGCGAAAGATCGGATCAGACTCTACGGAATAACGGTAATTCCTCAATCCAAAATTCTGAGAATTAAATTCATAGGAGCATGCTAGGTTTTATTGTAAATTTAATTGTGCACAATATCCATAAATCGATCCGGTTCAATTGGTTTTTGTGATTCGGTTCATGGGAAAACCCTACACTAAGTTCCTCTCAAATTTCTTTCCACATTCCATCATCATTCATTAGAAGATGGACATTCTACAGTTCTATCATAGGGTGGACGAGTCACTTTTTGAGGCATGGAGCAGGTTTTACGAGTTGCTAAGAAGTTGCCCGGGACATGGAGTGGACACAGAGGAGCAGGCTCACATATTCTACTGGGGGGATGAATGAGACAACTCAAGAGTCAGTGGATAATGTAACTGGAGGGTCCATCATGAGAAAATCAGTAGAGAAGGCATTGAAATTGTTCAAAAAGATGGCCATTCATACACAGAAGTGGGCAAATCCGAGAAGACCCCATGTCAAAGTCGTTGAGAAGATTGAGGAAGATGATCTACTTAAGCTAGAGGTAGAAAAACTCCGAGGAGATCTTGACAAGTTGACTACAGTTGCAGACTACAGTTGCCAGTGGTTCCACAACTACAGTTGCAGAGGTGCAACCGAAGTCATCCGCTGATGTGAATTATGTGAACAGAGGTGCATACCAGAATCAGTAGAGGCAAGGGGGATATTAGTACCCCACGAGAAACCACCATTGTTTTTCTTACTCTCACCCAGAGGCAGCCAGGTAACCATCGTCGGGCTTCAATGTTCAAAATGGAGAGATCGTGGTGCCAAAGAAGGACAGTCTCGATGATCTATTGGATAAATTCATCAAGGCCTCAGACTATCGAGTTGGAAAATTGGAGCAGGCGGTTACAGGAGTTAACACAAAGGTTGATCAAGTTGGGAAGCATGTGCAAATGATCGAGACACAAGTTAGTCAAATTGCCAACACTACTGGGGTCACAAGCAATGGCCGCTTTCGGGCACTACTGAGGTGAACCCAAAGAATCAGAAGGACTGCAAGGCAATCACTTTGAGGTCTGGGATGAGCTACAAGGGTCCTGAGATGGTTTTGGACAAGTTAGGGGGATTTGAGTAGAATCCCGAGTGGGATGTCTATGTTTTAACCGATGCACATCACGCGTTGGTTGATGCAGAGGTCGACGCAAGGAGATTTTGAGCGACACAGAGGACGAGTCGACCAAAGTGCACACATAGACCAACGCCACCCACGTCAATCAACACATGCGGAAGGATGCAACGACTGATATGGCTGCAAGACTATCGAAACAGAGGGGAGCCCCAATTGAAATTTCCAAAGGAAGCACATAAATTGTCACCCCTATGCCCTTTCCTCGGAGGCTTGCCAAGCAGTAAGAAAATTCAAAGTTTGATAAGTTCGTTGAGAACCTAGGAAAAGTCAGCATCAACATACCACTAATACAAGCACTAAAAGAGATTCCGGGGTACATGAAATACTTTCAAAAGCTAATGAGTGGTAAGAAGCAGTTTGTGGAGAATGAGACAGTGAAGATCTATGAGCAGTGCATCCTGCTATTGCAAAAGCAGGTGCCCATCAAGAGAAGCGATCTTGATGTTTCTCGATTCTAGTTGAGATCGGGTTAGCACCTTCGAGCAAGTACTATGTGATACTAGGGCCAGTATCAATCTAATGTCGTACTCAATTTACAAGCGCCTCAAGATTGGAGAGATGAGGCCAACTACCTTTACTTTTCAGATGGCGGACCGATCTATGTCGTGCCCGAAAGGTATACTAGAGGATGTGCCTATTTGTGTGGGCCATCTCTTTTTCCCTACATATTTTGTGGTGCACGAGATGAAGGAGGACGAAACTATGCCCATGATCTTAGGGCGTAAGTTTCTTGATACCAGTGATGCTCTGATTGACTTCCGAAATGGCGAGATTATGCTCCGAGCTAATGAGGAGAATATCATATTTGTGATCGACAAAAGCAATAAGCAGGTGGAGTGCAATCGGATCTCCACGAATCAGATACTGAGGATGATGAGGTTGCTGTCATTGAGTGGGAGCGAGGGAACAAAATGGCAAAATCGGCAATTGCACCATCTCTTTATGAGCTCACCATGGTGTTCAAGGATAGAAGAGTTTACATGATTGATGGCAAGGGATGGAGAGTCTGGAGCCGACCCCCTTGGTGGCGATGCGACGTTAAATAAGCACTGGTTGGTATTTACTTGCTTTATTTTTTTACTTTGTTTTGTTTCATTTTATTTTGCCTCACTTTTGTTTTGCAAAAAAATCAATGGAGCAAGCTCTCTGTTTCGATTGATGCAGCCTGGCATCGGTCGACACTGAGAAGCTGACAGGGGATGTACATTGACCGAGCTATGGGTCAACAAGAAGGCTCAATGTCGACCGACGCAGACTTGTATCAGTAGACGCGGAGTGCCAGCAGTCAAAAATTCAATGTCGCAAGAATTCTAAAGACTCCGGGGGATAAAAAGTTGATGTCTGAGATCAACTACAAGGTATCGTTCTCTCTCTTGTCTAATTTTCAAACTTATTCCACTCTTTGAGTTGGAAATAAATTTGGGGGAATGTGGACATGTGATGGGATGTTCTATCTTTTATTTATTTCTCTTTCTGAATTTAAAATTTTGCCTAGAATTTTTTATTTTATGCAATTTTGTGAGAAAATCTTAGTGTTTTTTATGCAATCCGAATGATAATGTAAGATATAATCGATAAATGATTGAGTTTGAATTGATTGCAATGGTGGTTAATTTCTTATGAATGTAGAATACTGCATGATAGGAATGATTTGAAGTTTGCACTTGCATGTTGTTTGAGTTTGTTCAAAGTTAATTGTGGATGAAAATAATAAACCTTTGTGTGAAATTTTTTAGCTTATATTCGTTTGATGTGATATTCACATGATGTTTTGATTTCTCTAGACTATCTTATTTTCTATTTTGAGACTGCATAGTGTGCACAAGTTTAGGAAATGATATTAGGGCATCTATGTTAACCTAATATCCTAAACATTGTCCCTTCACAATTAAATGTATTCTAGTTAGCCACTATGAGCCTTTATGATTCTTTCCTACTCTATGAGCTTAAGAATTATGCTGGTTTCATTGGTGTCTTGAGTTGTGATTTGTATGGGGTGGATTGATAGTGAATTGGAGATAATATATGATAAATTAGTGGTTGGTGCAAAGATGTTTGATAGAACAACTCCTACAGAAAATTAGAATTCTCATAAGCTTTCTGAAAAAATAAGAAAAATATACAAAGTATCAAACGAGCATAAGAGATTCAAAAGTCCTAGAAAAGAAAAAAAAAATTGATGAGTTTATTGATGTATTTAAGGAGAAAAGGTGATGTTGATAGAAAAAGGTTATAATTTATTTGAGTTGGCCTGCTTGATAAATTCTAGTCACTTGACCATATTTTTCTATCTTGCCACAAGAAGCCTACGTTACAACCTAATGAAAGTCCTTTTTTATCCTATACTTGTGTGCATATTCTAGCAGTGGAGATATTAGAAAATTTGCAAACCTATGGTAGAAATTTCTTCATTCATATTCTTGAGTGCTTTCATCTACCTTAAACCCTTGAGAGTTGAATGATACACTTCCCGTGAGTTCTTCCACAGTAGATGGATTATCTATCTCTTTCAATTTTTTTGTGTATTATCAATGTTTGTTGGTCCCCGATCAGAGTGTTTATAATTGTAGTGGAATATTAATTAAGTCTTGCACTTATCTTGTTGAGGTCACGACTCAGCAATTGTTTATAGAATGTGTTTAAGCTCGAATATCTGTTAGATTTACTTCAAGTTATACTACAACACTTGGTGTGTTGAGTTTTCAAAATAAGCAATAAATAACGAAGTAAAAGTAGTAAATGAACACCGAGTTTATAGTAGTTCGAACAACTGTTCTACGTCCACTCTTCAGTCTTCTTGACTGAAAATCCACTAAGATTGATTACAAGGTCAGGTTTGATCTCTAACTGTGAACAACTCCTCCGTCTGGTCACCGCGCACCTTCAAGCACTTCGGTCTTCAATCTTCTCATTGACACTCCTTAGAGTAAGGACACACCTCCCTTCTCCTCGGGCGTCAAACTTGGGAATTTTATAGTTCTTCCTGGAACTTTTCTCTTGCGTCAAAGCCTGTGATAATCAGCCTTTGTAGATCAAGGTGATTGCTAGATTCTTTCTAGGATGGAAAGAATCCCAAAGATAACCTTAGAAGAGAACTTCAAAGGTCTCGAGCTGAACTTGAAAGCTTTTACAAAGTCTTGATCAGTGAATGATTGGATTTGAATTCGATAGAGTAGATATCTCTTGAAAGCTCAAGAATTTTTAAATTGTCAAAAATTTTGTTTATTCGCAAAATTTACTATTTATAGGTGAAGTTTCAAACATTTCGTTTGAATGTTATCCGTTAGACACTGGATGTCTACTCGCCAATCTCCATTTTTCTTTTTTTGAGAAGTGCAGAGACTCTCTAGATCTCCTTCGTCTCTGATTGGCGTTCTCCTTATTTTAGCCGACTTTGTCAGAACGGATCTCTGAGTTTAAATCTGGAAATCTTCCTTTTATCTGTTGATTATCCTTCCTTTTGATTCGACGAGTCTCCAAAAATTTTGTGATCAAAGATCACTCTTGTTCCACAGCTTCATACTGATTTTTGATTGATATCCTGCGTTTGTTAGGCAGTTAGTCATCTACTGATATCTCAACGATCCTACTGAGATTCAACAACATGCTTGCTTTACTCCTTCAACATTACGTTGGGTGTTTCCAGCAATCTTCATAGGTTTGCTAGCCTTTCCAATGTTTCTAGCTTCTTTAGTAATCTTCACACTTGCTGACTCCTTCAATAATATCTTCATGTTTGCTTGAGTCTTCCAGCATTCTTCTTTGGCTTTGCTAATTTATTCAACTGACTTCAATGATTTCTTCTAGTTCTATTACAACTCAAATATAATTATCCTATACATGACTTTTACAATTTTAACACGATTCTAAGTTGCTAGAAACTAGATAAACTAGCTTTGATGCACCAAAACTATATAATACATACAATTAAGATCAATGGGTTATAATATTTCTAACAATATTCCTAACAATGTTCAATTCTTGATTGTGATGGATCGTGCGAGGCATTGCACCTTTAACTGCAAGATCTTATGATTTTTTTCTTACATATTGATTGAGGACAATCAAACGTTCAAGTTTGGGGGGTTTGATAAGCTCGTAATTTGACTCAATTATCTATATTATTTTCTAATATTTTATTAAGTTTGTTGAGTTTATTTATATATTTTATACATGAGTCAAGGTTATGGGATATTATGTTTGGTATGGTGTGTTTTTGCAGGTTTTGGGCGAAAAAATGGCTAAGTCTGGACTGGCGTCGAAAATTTGCGTCGACCGACACTAAATTAAAAATGGGAAAATTCGAAGTAAATTAGCATATATCTTATTTTTAGCCCTAGATCTCAAAAGATACACATCCACCTCTATAAATACCCATGTAATTTTGATTTTTATTATCTTTCATTCAACATTGGAATTTTGAGAGTTTTTGGAGAGTTGGAGACTCCAACAATTGTTATATTTCTTGTAAGTTTTTATTATACAATTTTAATAATATGTTTCTTGTGTTTATTTCCATCATGAGTGGCTAGAAACTTTATCAGGTTCTAGGGCTATGAATAATCAATTTTGAGTTCATGTTTAAATTAATAAAATCGAATTGCATGGTTTGAATTCCTGGTTAAATTATCATAATTTAGAATTAATGAAGGGTCGAGAGATGAATTTAATTCTAGAGTTATAGTTGTTAATCAAAAGACCGAGAAGGGAACATTAATAACATGAATCGGAATATTAATAAAATTAAGTTTTGTCTCAAAAAGAAGAATAATTAATTGTAGGGAATAAATCTGATATTTTTATAAGGTTGATTATTATTGTGTTCTTGAGGTCGACAAACCATATACCGTCACATAATAGTAACCTAGGCAATATTTTCCCGATTCAAGAATTATAGTATTTTATTATGATTTCCCACCATTGATGAGTTGATTGATTTTGCATGCATCAGATTGATTATTTACCCTAGAATCTGTGTTTTTTAAATTTGCTTTCCAAAACCCTTCAATTTCTATTTATGTTATCTTTATTTTCCAAAAACAAAAACCTAATTTTCTATCACTCAAACAATGAAGTTTAGAAGTATAATTAGTACATGGGATAATTTCGTTGAACAATTCCTCTAGGTTCAACTCTCTTAGGGTATTTTATAAATTATTTGTCATTGTGTGTAATTTATCTGTGGGTTTTTACAGTGATCAGTGATCGACGGATCAATATCGTTCATGTCTCAGTGGGACCAAGTAAAGGCGTCGATCTTTGATTTTAGAATATGCACCAGAGGGGTGAGAATATCCAGGGTCAACTCTTACACCACGAAGGTGTTCGCGTTGGGTTAGTAGGGTAAATAACTACCTCCTCGACTTCTTCAGCTTTGAGTTGGGGGAACCGAGGGAGGCTGAGTGTCATGCTACTTAGCACAAACAACTTTAAAGCTGGCGTAGTAGCATTCTCGCGAGGCCTTCTGCTCCCATTGTATAAAAGTCTTTGGGTGTAAGGAACTTCAATACCTGATGGTAGGAGGAAGGTATGGCCTTCGACTCATAGATCCATAGACGTTCAAGGATAGCGTTGTGTGCGGAGCGCATGTCAACCACTTGGAACCTCACCTCAAGGTTAAGGTCTCAGTACACTGTTACGGTGATCTCCCTCAATGTCTACTGCTGGTCACCATTGAAGACGTGTAGTCTCATGGTCACTGGCTCGATTTTGCTAATGGGAATTTGCATTTCCTGAAGGGTTCGCAGGAAAATTATGTTTGCTAAACCATCATTATTGACCAACAGCTTTTTCACCTGGCAGTTGGATATCAGGAGTGATATCATGAGTGCGTCAAGGAGAGAATGGACGAGCCTGAGCGCGTCGTCGTAGGTGAACTCAATTTCCTCGTGTTCGGGAGCAAAGTCTATGCATGGTGAATTGTGGTTTAAAGCTCTCCTGGCTCTCTTCACAGCTGATCGGGATTTTCTGCTCACGTCCGAGCTGTCCGTGATCGTGTGAACGATCCTCTGTAGGGATTTTCCGTGAACTGAATCACCAAATCCCTTAAGCTAGACCAATCATGGATGTTGAATACAATAGAAAATTCATCAAACCCTAGCATGCTCCTATGAATTTAATGCGTGGATAATGAGAATACCTTTATTCCGTAGAGTCTGATCCGATCTTTCACGTTTGAATATCCAATTTTAATTCAACCACGCAATTTGATTAAATCTGCGGAAACAGAAATTAGCAAAACCAATTTCTTGATTTAATCGAAATAAAGAGAAAAATCGAAAGGGAAGAAGGCTTGTTCTCCAGATCAGATTTTCAGATCAGTATCCCAATGCTGTTCAGATCTGCTACTGATGAGGATTTTGTAGATCTGTGATGTGTAGGCCGGAGTCGAATTCCCTCGTCTCCCAAACACACTGGCGCCACCCCTCTCTCTCTTGCCTAGGGTTTCAACTGATTTGAATTGTGATAAGGTGGCTAGGGTTTCAGAGAGAGAGATGTCTATATATAGACCTAGGGTTGCAAACCCTAATGGGCTACTGGGCTCCATTCAGCATAGTTAATTGGGCCAGACCCAGGACCTAATGCAAATAACAAAGTGGGCCTATGAATTAATTAATTCCCATGTCCACAACCCTGACCTAACCCTGTATTACCACATTATGAGAACGGTCTGCATTTATCTGAGAATCCCCATATTTAAGGTTACTGTACATTCATTAATTAATCGGAGCTTCTCACAAGCTCTATCTACAATTAATTAATATCTTATTTGCTTGAGCAGTACCACTCAAATCTTATCACTCGTGCCTGAACTTAATCAATTTGCAGAACTTTGGCACGATGAACATTATTGAGCTCCTCAGGGAATGTCCCCATCCTATTACTTGGATATGGTTATCTAACTCCAGTTGCAGGTTGTACTACACGAACTACTGCTACCCAAGATGCGGATATACGAGCACGTTACTTAGGCTCTCCACCATGGCAAATCAAAGCAACAGTCAAACCCGTGCATACCCCTGAAACTTCGTTAGGGTTTGGACTTAACCCAGAACAAGATCTTGTATTCGCTGATGTCAGACAGACATATACATCTCAATGTGGTCCAATCAATACGCCACCCTTGTGTACCAGCATATCAAGTAACCAACACAGATTACTTCTTCCAACTAAGCTGCAGCCATCCGGACAGACGTATCCTCAATGTTGTCTCGGTTGTGATAATATTAAGGTCTCACTAGTTTAAGTGATCATACTGTCTTCCGCAATCTACAACACGCCGTATGATCGTCCCTATCGGTGAAATAGGGGGATACCATTGTTACCTGCATGTAATTTTATTTTTAACAGATAGGAGAAAAGTCAATTGTATACTCATTGTAATAAATGCTTTCTCTATACAAAACCCAACAATCTCCCACTTATACTCTAAGCATTACATCAACCACTACCAGTGGTAGGCATCCACCTCAGACCTAGTCCACGAATATGCCTTTCGTAAACCTTCTGTGGCAAGCTCTTTGCAAATAGATCAGCTAGGTTGTCCTTAGTGTCAATCTTCTTGATCGCCCCTCGATACGATTTCTCGTATGATATGGTCCTTCCTCTCTTTGTGTTTGCTTGCCTTGTGAGTCCATGGTTCCTTCGAGTTCGCCATTGCACCAGAGTTGTCACAATAGATTGTGATGCTCTTCGGAAAGCTTGGAATCACATTCAACTCTAAACGGTAGTTCTGGAGCCATACCCCTTCTTTCGAAGCTTTGGAGACGACGACATATTCCGCCTCCATGGTGGAGTTAGCAATGCATTTCTGCTTTGAGCTCCTCCAAGATACAACCCCAACTCCCAAGGTAAACACATAACCTGAGGTCGATTTCTTCTCATCCAGGTCCCCTTGGAAATCCGAATTTGTATAACCCACAGAGCACAAATCCTCACTTCGATAAATTAGGCAGTAATTTCTAGTTCTCTTCAAATACTTGAAAATGTGCTTTACCGCAATACAATGCGCCTGTCCAGGGTTAGACTGATATCTCGCTACCATGCCAACGGCATAACAGATATCTGGCCTGATACACAGCATCACATACATGAGGCTACCCACCGCAGAGGTGTATGGTACAAGACTCATCTCATCTTTCTCCGGCTGTGTCTCAGGGCACTGCCATTTAGAAAGATGAACACCATGTTTGAAAGGTAGCAAGCCTTTCTTGGCGAGTTGCATGCTGAATCGGGCTATCACAGTATCCACATAGGATGCCTGGGATAAGCTTAACATCCTTCTCTAACGATCCTGTATTACCTTAATCCCAAGGATGTACCCAACTTCTCCCAAATCCTTCATTTGGAACTATTCGGATAACCAACTCTTGATTTCTGACATCACTCCCTCGTTGTTTCCAAATAGGAGTATGTCGTCCACATATAGTGCAAGGAAAACCATGCTCCCACTGACACAAAGTCGGTACACATAACTTTCGTTCTCCAACTGTGAAAATCCATAGGATTTAATCACATCGTTGAAGCGCAAGTTCCACGACCTCGAAGCTTGCTTATGTCTGTACAAGGACTTCTTAAGCTTCCAGACAAGATGTTCTTCACCCTTGCGTATGTAACCCTCGGGTTGCCGCATATAGATGTACCTACCTTCTTCAAGGTAACCGTTTAGAAAAGCGGTTTTGATATCCATCTAACAAATCTCGAGGTCCATATGCACAGCTATGGCAAGGAGTATCCGGATGGACTTGAGCATGGCTACGGGTGAAAAGGTTTCATCATAGTCTATGCCCTCTTTCTGACTATAACCCTTTGCCACCAGCCTGGCTTTAAAAGGCGTAATTTCTCCATCCGCTCATTTCTTTCTCTTGTATATCAACTTGCACCCTATGGCTCTAAAATGACCCGATAGCTTAGCTTTTTCGTATACATCCATAGAAGTTATGGATTCAATCTCAGAATCCATGGCGACATGCCATTTTTCTGATGGGTTTTTTATACTGAAAGCATTTATTATAATGAGTATACAATGGTTTATTTCTCCTATCTGTTAAAAATCTTACATGTATGAACAATGGTATCCTCTTGTCTCACCGATAGGGACGATCATACGGCGTGTTATAGATCGCAGAAGACAGTATGATCACTTGACCTAGTGAGACATAAACCTGATCACAGCCGAGACAGCGTATGAGGATATGTCTGTCCGGATGGCTGCGACATTGTCAGAATAAATAATATGTCTTGGTTACTTGACATGCTGGTATGCAGAGGTGGCGTATTGATGGACCACAGTGAGATATATTCGTCTGTCTGACATCAGCGAATACAAGATCTCGTTATATTGATTGAGTCCAAACCCTAACAAAGGTTCAGGGGTTTGCACGGGTTGACTGTTGCTTTGACTTGCCATGGTGGAGAGCCTAAGTAATGTGCTCGTATATCTGCATCTTGGGTAACAGCAGTTCGTGTAATACCACCTGAGACTGGGTTTAGGTAACCATATCCAAGTAATAGGATGGGGAGATTCCCTGAGGAGCTCAATAACATTCATCGTGCCATAGTCCTGTAGGCTGATTAAGTTCAGGCACGAGTGATAAGGATTGAGTTGTACTACTCAGGAATAATAAGATATTAATTAATTGTCGTTAGAGCTTGTCAGAGGCTCCGATTAATTAATGGATGTCCGGTAACCTTAAATAGGAGGATTCTCAATTAATGTAGACCGTTCTCATAACGTGGTAATAAAGGGGTAGGTCAGTATTAATTCTGTGGTGAAAAAGAGTAAATATTAATTAATTAATTGTGTCCTGGGTTGTGGACATTGGAATTAATTAATTTATAGGAGCACTTTATTTTTTGCATTAGGTCCCAGGTTTGGCCCAAGGAAAGTGTGCTGAATTGAGCCCAGGAGCCCACTAGGGTTTACAACCCTAGGTTTATAAATAGACAGCTCTCTCATAAGTTGTAACAGAGTTGAAAAACCCTAAACCTAGAGAGAGAGAGGCGCCAATTTTTAGAGAGAAAAGGAGGAGAATTTTCGAATTCTGGTCCTGCTCAAAGCACAGATATGTGGAGTCCTCACCAGTAGCAGATCTGAACGCACCGGGAAACAGATCTGAAGATCTAATCTGGAGAACAATAGATTTCTTTCTTTCTCTTTTGATTTTCGATTTTTATCTAAGAAATTAGGGTTCTAATTTCTGTTTCCGCAGATAAAATCGGATTGCGTAGTTGAATTAAAGTTGGAAATTCAAACGCAAAAGATCGGATCCGACTCGACGGAATAACGGTAATTCCTCAATCCACAATTCTAGTAATTTAATTCATAGGATCATGCTAGGGCTTATTGTTTATTTAATTGTGCAAAATATCCATAAATCGATTCGGTTCAAATTGGTTTTGGTGATTCGGTTCACGGGAAAACCCTACATTTTCAACATACTTGTCATGCACTGCCTCTTCATAAGTCAGTGGGTCAGAGTCCTCATGTCCATCTTCCGGGCTCAAGTCCGAAGACTCACCCACAAACATGTACCTTTCCGATTGGAAAATAACTCTCCCACTGTGATGAGGCATCAGTGATGTGTCAGCAGTAGGTGCAGTAACTTGTGGTTATGCACCTTGCACTGAAGAACGCGCCTGTGGTGCTGAACCTCTCACAGGTGCACCAACATTCGCACGTTCCCCTTCCCTTGGATTCGCATTCTCATTTTCAATTTCTTACAGAATGATATCACTCCCTGACTTTTGGTTTCTCACATACTCGTCCTCCAAGAATCTAGCGTTGGTGCTAACAACGATTCTCTGACTCTAAGGACAGTAAATGTAACCACCTTTCGTTTGCCTGGGATACCTTCTAAACAGGATTACTTTCGACCTACTTTCTAACTTATCAGGTTCCTTTGTCAGCACATGTGCCAGACAACCCCATACTCTGAACTTGCACAAACTCGGTTCGCGACCAAGGAAGAGCTCAGCAGGTGTCTTAGGAACTGATTTAGAAGGTACCACATTCAAAACGTAAGCCGTTGTTTCCAATGCGTATCCCCAAAATGAAATGGGTAAGTTTGCATAGCTCATCATTAATCTTTTCATGTCTATAAGAGTTTTATTTCTTCTTTCAGCTACACTGTTTTGCTGGGGAATAACCGGTGCAGTCCACTGGGATGTAATCCTGTGATCTGATAAATACTGCAGGAACTCGTTACTGAGGTATTCGCCACCGCGGTCAGAATCGCATTGACTTTATAGTTTTCCCGACCTTCTTTTCTACCTCAGCCTTGAACTCTTTGAATTTCTCAAAGCATTCAGACCTGTAGCAAAACAGGTAAACATATTCGTATCTTGAGTAATCATCAATGAAAGTGACGAAATACTCATACCCTCCACGAGCCTGTGTGGGCATGGACCCACATAAGTCAGAATGGATCAATTCCAACACTTCCTCTACTCGAGACTGACTAGTCTTGAAAGACCTAGAATACATCTTGCCCTCGATGCAGGATTCGCAAACTTGATCAGGTACAGCCCGTACTAAGTCCAATGTACCGTCATCTACAAGTCGCTGAATCTGCTTCAAGCTGATGTGACCGAATCTCAAGTGCCAGAGATATGTAAGATCCTCGTCAGAAGAAGTAAATTTTCTCTTTTTAGGATTATCAATTTCGGTTGAGATACATGCAATACTTGCGGAAGACTTATGATTACTGTTAATAACATAGAGATAGTAATTCAGCATCCCACGACAGATAACACCGTTATTACCAATGATAGAAACACTACTATCAAAAAATAGCTGAATATCCATCAACATAAAGTTTGGAAAATGAAATAAGATTCCGCCGAAAAACGGCACATATGAAATGTCTCTCAAAGTCAAAACAAAATCATCAAAGTACAAGGTGAAATCTCCAATGGCAGTTGCACTCACTTGTACTGCATTCCCCATCGAGATGGTAACCTCGTCATTCTTCAACACCTTCCTCGGTGTGAACCCCTGCAAAATGTAACAAACATGATCAGTAGCTCCAGTATCCACTACCCACGAGTGAGTAGAAACCGATGCTAAATATGTTTCCGTTACAAACGCAATTGACATACCTTGTCCCTTAGCATTCGGACAAGTCACCTTCCCGCATCCAGCACACTTGTCTTTCTTTGGAGTGACCTTGACTCTCTTCACCTTCCTTGACTTGCTTTCACTGCCTGTTTTCCTGAACTTGCTTTCAGCACCCTCATCTCCAACCTTAGAGGTCGTCGAACTAGTATTGGAAACTGTTAGAGCAGGTTTCCGTGCTCGCATGGAAGATTGCTCCACTAGAAGGTCCTCAAGTAGCTCATGCCGAGCATACTCTCCCCTTGCAGCAGCAACTACCTTAAACTCATGGTAAGATTCCGGAAGGGAATTCAGGATGATATCAATCTCGCCTTGCACACTGATATTACCTCCCCACAGAGTAAACTGTCTCATGAGCTCAATCATAGACATCATGTGCGCTGTCACCGAACTATTCTCAACCATTTTCTTGCACACAAGATCGTGCACAAGTCTATAGTTAATTACCATATTGCCATAAGCTGTCAAGAGATCCTTCCAGATCTCTCCAGCCCTTTCGAGGTTCTCATAATTGTGCTTTAATTCTCTAGATAGGCCAGCCGTGATAAGCAAAAAAGGAGAAATCATAAGCATCCTCCCATCTTTCATAAAATTCAAGCTCAAGTTCACAAACCTCATCTTAGCCAGGCACAAGTGGATCCATGAAAAGAACATATGCTTGGTTTTTCAGATAAAGGATGTGTTTGATGCAAAAACTCCATTCAGGGAAGTTCGGACCAGTTAAAGGATTGAGAACAAGAATATGATCAACAGTAGGCATAGACATATCTGAAACAATAAAGAATCTTAAATAAGAACATACATGCAGAACTTTGAAAACAAATGCATTGAAAACCTTTTCATAAATCAATACACATGTTTTCCACTAATAGCCCAAGAGTTCCCACCGCAAGCTACACTCGTAGACGTTTACGATGCCACCCTCAACCAGAACTGTGGAGTTTAAGCCCCAATTCTTTAATTTCATACCATGTCAGGAACCTTTAGACACTTGAAATTAATAATTAGTGATAAAACTTAGACCAAGCCATCTTTCATGAATAGGGAAGCAGCAACTCCATTATATCCTTAGATGCTTCTAAGCGATTAACCACAACTCTAACTCCAGCCAAAAGAGACAGTTTAGCATGGCACGTAACCATACCGCACAGCCGTTTTGTTATCTAAAATATAAATCAATCCTAGAATACTTATGAAAGTGATCTACACAAGCTACACTCGTAGATGTTTATGCAAAACCCTCCCACTATTCACATGATTTAAATTGTTTGTCTAGAAATCCCAACAACTGCAACCCATGCACCTCCAAGAATTAGCAAGCTACACTCGTAGACGTTTACTAAAATGAGATATTCACTTACAGCCTAGGACCGCTTTGTAGAGGTCTGTTGATTTTAAAAAAATCTGATTAGTATTTTTATTCAAAAAGGTTTCTTAAATGCGCACACAGATAATTTCATTACCATTATATCTTCCAAATTTTTTGCATGTAATTAAACAAGCCCAAAAATTCCCAAAATATAATCTAACAAGAAATTAATCACAAAAGCATGCTTGCAAAGCTGTAAATAATAAAAGCAGTAAATCATGCTTTCCCTATTATCTACACACGCTTATTGCGCAATTAATAAATCACATATCATACGAGGACAATTAAGACAAACAAAAATTCCTTTTGGCCCCACAAAATAAGGAAATAAATCCTATCTATTACAAATTTGAAAAATAAATCTCTTTGGATAGCTCCAAATCTTTCTTCAAATCTTTAGGGCCTTGAAATCTTCAACCACTAAATCTTTTGGGATCTTGGGTTTTGTGATTTGAAAATTGGGCCCACAACTCAACTGCAAACCCTAGGGTTTACATCAAATTGGACCAACCGTCAAAACACGAACCACACCCGCAGGGGTAGCAACCACCGATGACAGCCACCGCCGCCGCCGTGCCACCTGCGGCCGCACGCGCGCACAGGCCGAACCTGCTATTGTGTGTCGCCCGCCGCTCGCCTGCGACCGCACGCGCGCGCACGCCCAGCCTGCTGCCGTGTGCGCCGCCCGCTGCTGCCGATCCGCTCGACCGCACGTGCGCGGCCGTCTGCCGCCGCCGTGCGCGTCGCCCTCATCCCGCCGGTCTTTGTCTTGTTCTTCGTCCTGTCCCATCAAAGTTACAAATTTGAAATAAAAATTACATAGACTAAACTATTACAATTTTTCTTATCAAATCTAATCAAGGATTTTATCGTGGTTTTACAAAATAGATTTAATCCAAACACGGATAAACCACCGCGGATTAAATCAGACGAGTTACCACGAGGAGAAAAAACCATCCACGACAAATAAAATTCATACATGCATAATGAATAAATCGTATTCCACAGAGCCATGAATCATGAACCTGGCTCTGATACCAATTGTAGGGATTCTCCGTGAACTGAATCACCAAATCCATTAAGCAGGACCAATCATGGATGTTGAATAGAATAGACAATTCATCAAACCCTAGCATGCTCCTATGAATTTAATGTGTGGATAATGAGAATACATTTATTCCGTAGAGTCTGATCCGATCTTTCGCATTTGAATATCAAATTTTAATTTAACCACGCGATTCGATTAAATTTGCAGAAATAGAAATTAGCAAATCCAATTTCTTGATTTAATCGAAATAAAGAGAAAAAACAGAAAGTGAAGAAGGCTTGTTCTCTAGATCAGATCTTCAGATCTATATCCCAATGTTGTTCATATCTGCTATTGGTGAAGATTCCGTAGATCTGTGATGTGTAGGCCGGAGTCGAATTCTCTCGTCTCCCAAACACACTTGCGCCGCCCCTCTCTCTCTCTTTGCCTAGGGTTTCAACTGATTTGAATTGTGATAAGGTGGCTAGGGTTTCAGAGAGAGATGTCTATTTATAGACCTAGGGTTGCAAACCTTAATGGGCTACTGGGCTCCATTCAGCATATTTAATTGGGCCAGACCTGAGACCTAATGCAAATAATAAAGTGGGCCTGTGAATTAATTAATTCCCATGTCCACAACCGAGGACACAATTAATTAATTAATATTAATTCTTTTTCACCACAGAATTAATACTGACCTACCCTTTTATTACCACGTTATAAGAACGAGCTGCATTTACTTGAGAATCCTCTCGGTTCGATCGTCCTGCAGTCAGTCGAGGCTGGCTCTTCGACGTACGGATGATTCTTGAGTCCCTCCATCTCCCTGCGCAACTGGAAATTTTCTTTGTGCAGGTCGTGATAGGTCTTGTGGAGTTGCATAATTCTCGTATCCATCTCCTTAAGCGCTCACTGACTCTCTTCCATTTGCACTGCGAGCTGAGCCATGGCAGCGTTGGTTGTTGTGGACGGAGGCACTGGCGGCCTGATCGTCTGCTGAGTTCTCCAGGTTAACTCATCCATAGGGATGAGTTTTATCGTTCTATCTGGTCCTTGAGGGAGGTCAATCGGATTCTTGTTGTAACCTGCCATTCAAAAAAGAGAAGATTCCAAGAGCACCACGGTGGGCGCCAAATGTTGAGGTTCAATTTACGGAAGTAAATGGAGCTCTTAGAATCATTACAAAACAAGTAATTACGAGAATACGATTATCAATAACAATAAATCATGGAATAGGGAATGCGAGATGACATGAGATAAAATGCAAGAAAAATAACACAATGAACCAGATGGAATGAGTGTAAAAAGAATAGCGATTCTGTATATATTTTGATGAAGTTTTGGTATAATTTTGAGAGAGAGAGAGAGATTGATGTCAAATTTAGGTTCTAAACCCCTATTTATAAATAGAATATAAGGGAAGAGACCCTAGGTCTAACCCTAGCCGTCGACGAGCTCGTGGTCACCGAGATTCTCAGAATTACCCGGAATTCTCGGGGTCGGTTAGAGTTTGCAACGGGTCTGTGCCGCCAGTTCCATATTCTATCGACTCTTTCCTTCGATAGTGAGCACAAGTTGGGATCAGTGCCGACCACAAATCATGGTTGGTGGTGAACTCTATACTTAGACAATTCATCTTATCTTAGCTGGTAGATGTGTTTGCAGACTTTGGGCACTGGGTCGATTGGACCTCCGAGTTCTCCATTGGGCTTGGGCCGCTAGGGTCTGTATATTTATATATATATATATATATATATATGGATGCGATCCAGTGAGAACACCTCTTACCATCAAAAATAAGAACTAATCCTCGACATTGATTTTGATGAATGTACGCTGAGATTTAACTAGAATTTTTGGTCATTTTATCTCAAAAAAACCTGCATTATGGGGTATTTTTTTTTCATTTTGTACTTATTTAAAATTCTGTTTGCATATTCAACCTTGACATGCATTATATATCTAACAAACATGCATTATATACCTAGGAAACAATCATTATATACCTAACATTCATTACATACCTAAAAAACATCTTCCTGCATCATAATATGGTATTACTCTTATTTTAGAATAATATTACAATCATTATACGGTATTACTTCCTCCATTATATATGGTATTACTTTTGTTTTAGAGAAAAATTATATTACTTTCATTGTAATGCATATGTTATTACAATATAATATATAACAAGTGCAAATATAATGATATATTATGATTTCGCTGAAACAAACATGTTGCATTTTATCCATCATATTATGCATTATATACTATAACATCATGCATTATATTGTGCAACTGCATTCATTATATAAGAATCCGTGTACTGTTATGAGAATTATGTATATTATATATGGTATTACTTTTATTTTAGAGAAAAAATATATATTACTTTCATTATAGTGCATATGTTATTACTATATAATACATAACAAGTGCAAATATAATAATGAATGATGATTTCGCTATAAAAACATGTTGCATTTTATCTATCATATTCTGCATTATATATTATAACTTCATGCACTATATTGTGCAACTGCATTCATTATATAACTTCATGCATTATATTGATCTCGACATGCATTATATACCTAGTAAACATTCATTACATACCTTACAAACATGCATTATATAATATAATAATATATATTTATATAATAAAACAAAAAACAAGCAATGCATAATAAATTTTTATAACAACTATAATATTTTCTACAATAGGCAAAATTAAGGAATTTTAATTTTTTTGTTGATCTCGCAAGAAAAAATATATTTCATTTTATCCATCATATTTTGCATTATATAATAGAATTTCATGCATTATATTATGCAACTTCATTCATTATATAAGAATTCGTGTACTATTACGAGAATTATGCATATAATCACTAATTTTCATTTTTTACGATAATTTTTAAATCGAAACACATAGGGATTTTGTTTCAAAGATAATTAAATTACATTTAATTTGATATATGATACATGAGAAAATAATCTAAATCGAAGGAGTTATGATCATTTAAAGATTTAGGATGATTTTAGAGGAGAGAGAAAAAATATTACAAAATTACCCTTTAATGTATGTTTTACTACACTATAATGCAGACGAGATTTATTTAGTCTTGAGCGTTGGATCACCAATTGGATGGCCGAGATTAGCTCTTATTTTCACATGGTAAGGGGAGTTCTCATATGATCACTCCACTATATCGAAACACATAGGGATTTTGTTTCAAAGATAATTAAATTACATTTAATTTGATATATGATACATGAGAAAATAATCTAAATCGAAGGAGTTATGATCATTTAAAGATTTAGGATGATTTAAGAGGAGAGAGAAAAAATATTACAAAATTACCCTTTAATGCATGTTTTACTACACTATAATGCAGACGAGATTTATATAGTCTTGAGCGTTGGATCACCAATTTGGATGGCTGAGATTGGCTCTTATATGTTCACATGGTAAAGAGAGTTCTCATATGATCACTCCCCTATAGTGGAGTGATCATATGAGAACTCCCCTTACCATGTGAA